>WEKY01027086.1:60225-100641 GCA_013390045.1 Picathartes gymnocephalus | reverse complement strand
AAAAAAAAAAGAAAAAAAAAGAAAAAAAAAAAGAAAAAGTCATGCACCTCATTACCTGGTGTTTCCCAACAGCAGACACCACCAAAAACAAGACATCATAGACAAGTAACGAGGAACACCACCTGGTTCTCACGAAAGTGTACTGTAAGTTTAAGCTAAATTGTGTTTACTTCACAACAAAAAAATCCCCCAGCAACTGATAACCTAGAGGAAGGCATCCTCACAGCTGAAGGAATATTAAAATAGCTGTTTCCATACCTCCCAACAAAAGCAACCTAACACGCCACATTGTGGTCTCAGCACATTGGAATGATGATTAAAAGGGAGATACAGATAACCAAGCTCTCAGGAGACAGGAATAATGCTCAACACGGAGCCTGATGGCCCACACTGGTCAGCCAGTGACCCTGCTGATTTCATGGGACAACAGTGCAAACTCAAGAGTTGCAGGCGGTGTCCCGAGGCTGCTCCAGCATTGCAGGCAGTACACAAGGCTGCTCCAGAGTCACCAGAGCCAGCAACCCCACAAGTCACTCCAAAAGCTTGCAATGGCTCCCTAACATCGGGTCAAACCGGTCAGCCCCCAGCGCAAGACAGCCCTGTGAAGCTTTCACATACAATACAAATATACTTGAGCATATATTTTACAGACTGCCCAGCACATGGAAAGAGAAGAGAAAGGCAGATAACTCCTGCCCAAAATCGACCAAAGATGTTTCTAAGCACACAAACAGGAAGGCACTTAAAAGAAAAAAAAAGACTAAGTAAATTTAGGAACACAAAATCACAAACGAGATTTACCACAGCTGGTTTTGTTATGAACACAGATTAGGTCTTTGAATTTCTAAGTGGTTATAAAGAAAATGGAATCCACAAGTTGGTGTTAGCCATCTGCTCCTTTTTCTCTGCCCAAATTAGAACTGTTATTAGGCTCACTTGCACTTGTGGAGGTGATTCACAGGATATAAGAATATATGGATCACTGTGATCAACTAGCATAATCTTCTGCATAACAGAAGAGCCATTATCACAAAAAGCCCATCTGCATACCAAAAGGAAGCAGAGACAACAGAAGTCAGAGACCCTGCACAGGCACAAGTAAACAAAACTGGCTGGACAGAGAAGGAAGCCAAGCCATAAACTGTATACATGCAAGTAGCTCCCTCTTCTAGTTATGGCAGTCAGGCAGACATCACAAATAACCTTGTTTGAACATCATCAGGAAACAATGTTCATAGTACAAAAGACAATGTTATTTTGTTCTCTGTGAAAGGCAGGTAGACAGTAGCACTGAAAAGTTATTCGCAACACTAAATTTTTCTGCACACTCGTATTCCAGTGTTTCTCCTATCCCAACTAAAAATTTTTCTTATTTTGCTTTTCCAACAACCCAAAGGCTGCAATCCCAAACCCTCCTCAGTCCCTGTCTTTTCACTCCAAATATTAAACCCTTCCTGATCCATGCCCTCAGAGCTGCCTGTCTTTGACCCAAGCTCCTAGACTCTATCATCATTCCTCTCTAGGTCAACAGCTTATCACAAACAGAACCCAGTTCCTAAGATTTAAATAGTAATACCTGACTCTTACATATTACTACATGCTCCAGTTTCCTAAGCAGAAGACTGAGAATGCTTGACCTCCTACGTATCAGTGGATGCCCCACTAGTGCCAGCTCCCGCCCACCTCTGCTCTGGCTTTTCACTGCAACTCCCACCCCATCCCAGCACACAGGCACAGGCTACAGGTAGTTGGGGATGCACCAGGTTGTCCTTCACAGGCACATGCTGATTGGCATATTCAACTGGTATCACAGTATTCACACAACCTCTAGCTGCTTAATTAGCTCTATAACACACAACTAGGTTTATGAATACTGGATTAAATTTCCACTAGTTACTACAAGTTGGACTAGTTGTGAAGGGGAAAAAAAAGATGGGAAGACAAGTTTAATCAGAGTATCCTACTTTCCTTGTGAAAATGGATTAAATCAACAGATTTCAAAAATTGTATGCTGTTGTGCATTTTCAAAATTACACCAGTGCTATTCAGATGTTTCTGGAACCAAGCATCTCTTGATACAGACCATATGGGACCCATTTCAGTGACAGCAGTGTGCAGACTAGATTTATTTAAAAACAAACGGAATTTATAACCCTATTGAATTCAAATCTTTCCTAGCACTCCAGTGTAGAAAACAATCATAACACCTTGAGCAGTTGAGTTATGCAACATCAAGATATTAGCTTTCTGGGTTTGACTGCTTCAAACCTCTAACAGTATTTAGAAATCTAGCCTTAAGATCAAAAAAATAGCACATGTGTGCTAAAAAAAAGAATTAGAAACAACATGTGTTTTCACAGTTGTATTTCATCTATGGAAGGTAATAAAAAATAAACCTTCTAATGATAGTTAACTCTGCAATTAAGAAAAAAAGTAAGGAAGTGTCTTTACAAAGCTTTAACATACTATCACTTGGAACAAGATTTCTAGACCAAAAACAATAAACATGTATAGTTTATACACCCATTACAATTTTGTAACTCTCATAATCACTGTAATATCAATAAAAGTTTTCTGGCAATTTCCTGTGCATGTCTCAAGGATTAGCTAAGCTTCTACCTGTATGAATCCACTGCTCTTTGCACTGTTCCCAGAAAGTCTAGTAAAATTTGATTTAAGTGTTTTTATACAAAGTACAGCACGGTAGAGGTCAGAAGGCATCTATGGAAATCATTTGCCTAATCCAACCCCCCAGTCAAAGCAGGTTGCCCAAGGCCATGTCCAGTCTAATTTTTAACATGTCCAGTGACAGAGACTTCACAACCTCTCTGAGCAATGCCAAGACAGCGTTTTAACAAAAATGGAGTTTCCTGTGTTTCAGTTTGCTCCCATCGCCTCTTGTCCTTTCAATGGCCTCAGAAGAACCTAGCAACCTTCTCTGCACCATCCTTTCACATATTTATAAACTTCAGTAGCATCCCCTGGATTCTGATCCTTTTCTTGTGGCTGAACAGTCCCAGCCCTCTGCCTTTCTCCAGAGGAGAAATGCTCCAGTCCCTTCACATTGTCATGGCCCTCACTCCAGTATGTTCACATCTCTCCTATACTGAGGAGCCCAGAACTGGACCAAGCACTCCAGTGTGACATCACCAGCACTGAGCAGATGGGAGCACATCCAAGAACACACAGCATGCTCGTGCCTAAAGGAATGACAGAAGAACGAAGCAAGCTCCTTTTTCACAAATTTGCCAGCAGTATGCCCAGGTAGCCAAGAAGGCCAAGGGCATCCTGGCCTGTGTCAAAGCATGGCCAGCAGGTCCAGGGTAGTGATCATCTCCCTGTACTTGGCACTGATGACACCACACCTCAAATCCTGGGTCCAGTTTTGGGCCCTGCACAACAAGAAGGACACTGAGGTGCAGGACTGAGTCCAGAGAATGGCAACAGTGAAGGGTTTTAGAGTTCAAGTCTTTTAAGGAGCAGCTGAGGGAGCTGGGGGTGTATACTCTGGAGAAAAGGAGGGTCAGCGGAAACCTTATTCTCTCTACAATTGCCTGAAACCAGCTGCACCACCTGGTGTAGCCAGGTGGGGTTCAGTCTCTTCTCCCAGGTAACAAGGAAATGGCCTCCAGTTGCACCAGGGGAGGTTTAGACTAGGTATTAGGGAAAACTTCTTCACTGGAAGGGTGGTCAAGCATTAGGACAGGCTGCACTGGGAGGTGCTGGAATCACCATCCCTGGAAGCATTCAAAAGGCATGTGAACATAGCACTTAGCAATATGGTTTAGTGAAAAGCTAAATAATTTCACTTAACAGACTACGTACTAGAAAGCTTCTACACACATCTGTCCAGCTTACAACAATTGACTAGCACATTACAATTCTTCACAATTAAGATTCATATCAAGTGATGCTACCCTTACAAATTCCTGGGCAGGTAACGCTTGGAAGACAAAAGTGGGGGAAACTGTTGCATACCAATCTTGACAACAAAGTTAAGCTCAGTCTTTACAGAAATCAAATAGACAATGGAAATTTAAAAAAGCATAAATTGTTTGTTTTGTTTCCAGATAGGCCAAGTCTGAGCTTCACTGGCTATTCCATTATTTTGCCAAGGATCAGTCACTGATGCCTGTAAGTTATTTACCTTAGACTATTAGCCTTTGTAATTACTAAGACAAAACCTGAAACATAGGAGGTTTAAAGGAAGCCCCTAAAATTCATATAGTGTAGTAGTGCTCTAAAGATGAAGGAGAAGCAAGCAAAAAGAATAAACTGGATAACTGAAGAATTTAAATCCAAAATATTTGTTAGTGCAAACTACACCAAATGCTCTCACTTCTATCCCTAAAATAATCCAGCAAGTTCACTACAGAAACGGTCACCATAATTTTGTCTGCTTTTAGCTTCACATGACCAATGCAAGGTATGTGAAGTGTCTTATGCTGCCACCCAGCCCTAGTGAGGAAGATTAAGTGGAAGGAAAGTTCAATTCTTGAGATAAACTATTTCCTTTCCCAGTAACATCCTCTTGCTGGCCAAGGAATATTGCACCACTGGGGAAAGGGGAACAAACACCTTTGTGCAGAAACTGAAATGCTAAGCAAACCTTTGAGCATTTTTTCCATGACAAAATTACTGTTCTTCCTTTAGAGGTAAGAAGAAACAGTCATAAAGGTGTCTTAGCCACTCTGTGTTTTTAGTGAGACATCTTAATGGAGAAAAAATAAAAGAGAAATTGGAGTAAAGTATTATGAATGGTCCCTTCTTATGGCTTCTGGCAAACATAAAATATTCTTTTGTTATTTGATCAGAACAGCAGTAAGTTGAGGCACTGCTAATCCTATATCCTAATTAAACTCTCATTTCCTTCCCTGGCTTATTCATTAGTCCCCAAAGCTGAACCCCCCTCCTGATTAACTGCTCTGAAAGTACATAAATTCTGTTTGGCAGTTGTAGGACATATCTGGAACACATTAAACCAGGTATTTATGCAATCAAGTGTGAGCTTGATTTCCCACTTCAATATAGATAGATCCTTAAAGACATACCACTCCCAACAGTGTGAGAAAAACTGGAGAAGATAGTCCACTGTCATAAGACTCCACCTGGAGTACTGTTTCCAGCTCTGGGGCCCCCAGCACAGTAAGGACAAGGACTCATTGAAGCAGATCCAGAGGAGGCCACAAAGATGATCTGAGGGCTGGAACATCTCTCCCATGAAGACAGAGAGTCAGAGTTGTTCAGTTTGGAGAAGAGCAGCTTTTCAGTACTTAAAGGGGGGCTACAAGAAAAATGGGGAGGGAGACTATCAGGAAGTACATTGATAGGGCAAGGAGTAAATGTTTGAAAGGGAAGAGTATATTTAGATTACATATAAGGAAGAAATTCTTTGTTATGAGGGTGGTGAGGCACTGGAACATGTTGCCCATAGAAGCTGTGGATGCCCCATCCCTGAAAGCATTCCAAGCCAGATTAAATGGGGCTTTGAGCAACCCCATCTAGTGGAAGATGTCCCTGCCAATGACAGGGAGTTTGGAACTAGAGGGTCTTTAAGGACCCTTCCAACCCAAACTGTTGTATAATTCAATGAAAAGACAGAAACAGAACAGTCAAAAGGAAACCAACCAAAGTTCAAAGCCTACCAAGCCTTTGGCAGAACCTGAGCCACAGGCTTTCAGCTGCCCACTGTTTAGGCAAAGGATTACATGTACATATCCCAGGCCCCACGCTTGTACTATTTAAGGACAAGCTTTGAAGAGAACTGTGGTAGAACCTCTGTAAATGTAGGGTTTGATTACTGTCACTCTAACATATCAAGTGGGTTTGTACACCATTTGAAACAGACATCACCTTTACTTTTGTAGAAACTGTCTAAACAACAAAAAAAACATCACCTAATGAAAACATATAATTGCATGTCATATTAGTACTGCTGCCTCTGGCAACTACTCCAGTAGATCAGTCACACTCACAGGTGTAATCCTGTCCTGGGTGCATTTTCAGAGAGAGCTCTTTTGCATGCCTTCCCAGTGCTAAGGAGTCAGGCAAAAGCAGGCTCAGGATTCACTTTTTTTTGCCCTCTGCCAAAGGTCAATGTCCCTGCAGCAGACAGGTGGTGTCTATGCCTCAGTGAGGATGGAGCTTGCAGCCTGAGGACCTAAATGATGATAACCACCACCGAAACAAGAAAAATGAGGGCACTAGTATCAACTGGCTAAAAGAGCCAAGACAAGCTTATGGAATTAAGAGTCCACAAAAAGACAGATATAATTCATGGTGAAGAGATTTCTGAACTGAAAAAAAAAAAAAAAGAAAAAAAAAGTGAAAATAAGGTATTTTAGAGGAAGCGCCATTAAAGATGTGCTTATGGAAGAAAAATAAGCACATGGTATCTATCTGTGGACACCACTACAGGCAACAATGAGGAAATGATGACAACTGCATGGCAGACCAACTCTTTACCAGCAAGAAAGGCAGGCTATACAGCAAACCAAAAAACCGAGTACAGCCACTGCAGCAGACAAAAGCATTTGTTGCAATACAAAATAATAATTTCCTCAATTCAATGTTCTACCTTGAAACTCAGAACACTTGGTCTGATATTTTTTGATCAATAAAAACACTTATACCTTTCCAGTGTACTAGCAGAGTGAGAGTAAGATCAGTCCTTAACCCCCAGCCCAGGAAAAGCCAGGACAAGATCACCGCTGATGGGTCACATAAGGCAAGGGGGAAATTCTTCCAAGGCTTTGACACTCCCACCCTCACCCCACCCAAGAAAGAAAAGCTATTTGCAAACAGTGCCAAATAATATTTCTAGCTATGAACAGTTTTATTGAACAAGTACTTCCTAACCTCCCAAAATGCATGCTATAAGCACAGCCAGAACAAGACCTATGCTTAAAGCTGGGGTTCAGTACAACATCCCAGTCTGAAGTTACCTCTCAGCACCTTCTCTGCACATCCCTAGCTCTCCAAAGAGCCAGGCACACATTAGTTCTGTCAGACCTAACCATGCAAACGCTCCCAAGGACCAGACAGCTCTGGTGAAGCAAAGCCCAACTGCTCCAACACATTTGAGCAGCTTGTGAAGAGTCGACACTAATGTGCTATTGCTCAGAGTAAAGGGTCAAATGAGGGAGAGACAAGAGATGGGGATAAGGTAAAGATGGACTCCCAGAAGCAAACAAAAAGACTGGCTCTCTATGAAAGAAAAGAAAAGCTCATGCAGTTCCTCAAGGGTGTTAAGAGAAGCCTGTTTTCTATTTAACATGTATTTGCACTTCTGAGTGTGAAAACTGCTACAACAAATTAACTTTATACACATTTACAAGAATTTCAAAGTCTCAATAAAATTATGCATTTAATTTACCCCAAATGAAAAAGCTCAGAGGGGAAAAAAACCCAGCAATGCATTCACACTCTTCAGGTTATGCAGATAAATGTAACACTTCAATGAAGGTAATAAAATAAAGATCCTTATTTCTGAAATAATGACATTACCTTCACAGAAAGAACAAGTAGTATGAACATGGTCAAATAAATGGAACAAATCATAAGGTCATCTCCTAAAGATGCTGTTGTCATCATATGACTTGCCTTTGAATCTTTAGCTTTGTGTACTGTAAACTTGATGTGGGGAAAAAGTGGGGAATGCATCTAGAAAGTACTTTTAACTCAATTTTTAAAATTCATTTCTGCAAATTAAAAGGCAAAAAAAGGTTTACCTTCAACACTCTGCATTGCTAACTATCACAAATAACTTCAGTATTTCTCACAGTTTTACCTGCATCACACAAGGCAAAAGTAAAAGCAGTATTATTGATGAAATTTGCTACAACTTTTAAGTTGTTCCACTTTAACATAGCATCTTATGTAATATAAATACATATGAAAACCTTAAATACCTTTAATATTAAAGTTATTACAAGATTTTTCTAAAGTGTTTCTTCCTTTGGACAACAGTCCTAAAAACTAAATCACAAAACAGCTTTTTTTTAAGAAACACCCCCAACACCATTTTCATCCCCAACACAATGACATAAAAAGCTTAATTCACATAATACAGATTAGACCTTCATATCTGAAGATCTCTAATTTCACTTGACATGGACTACCACTTCCAGTGTTCCACAGTATTGCTACATTAAGGCTACTCTTTAAAAGTCACAATATTTTCTTGTCCAGAAGACACTACCAAAGCAGCAGCACAAAAAAAAGAAATGAAACTCTTCAAGCTGCAAAGAAGCAAGGAAGTGGGAAACAGTAGTAAGGATGTACAGAAAGGCATATGAACTCATGCACACAGCTGTCTGAAGGTCATGGAAGAAACTGCAGTACAGTGTTCATGTTTCAGGCTGCCCACCACTGACACACAAACAACCCGTGGCAGAAGAATGACCATTCACAAAACCCAAGTATTCATGACACCTACCACAAAGGGAGAAAAGAAAGGATTCCTGCAATTGCCTGCGCATCTGCAAGCTGGTGTAGCAGGACCAAATGCATCCTAAAGATCAGTCATCTACCTACCTGCTACTTGCTCTAACAGCACAAGAGACATTATCGCTGTCCAACAGGTTTGGAAATGAAAATTCACACTGACGAGTAACTCAGGTGGCCAGAAGATATATGGCCTTTTTCTTCATACAATGATTCTACTAAATATTGCTATGATCCCCCTCAAAGTTACACAGTCCAGCTAAGAAGAGCTCTGAGAGTGCTTAAAAGGCAATACAAACATGCTTTATCCTGCAGCATCTTTTCAGTCCAACTATGAACTGGCATGACTGGCTTCACAAAATGGTATTTGCAGACTTCTGTTTATTCAGAAACAGAAGCCTTGAATTTTGTAAATGACAAGTGAAAACTGAGTGAAAGGGGAAAAGTGCAAAGAAAGAATCAGAGTGGACTACTAAGGAGGCTAGGGAAAAAAAGCAATATATGTGAAGATTTTCACTCTCAAAAGAATTAGCATGATTAAGAGATGACTTAACGACCTTTTATGCTTGTTTCGATTTTGGTGCATTTAATTGTAACCTTCTACTTGTGAGAGAGACTTGTTTCCAGCCCTGCAGAGATAAGTATATAATAAAAACAACTTGCCAAAAGCTAACAAATAAAAGCTCAAACTTCAGTCTTGTCACATCGTCACTCTTTCTATTCATGTCACAAAGCTTCACTGTTATTCCTCAAGTCTTTACGTGACTGCAAAAAGGAAAAATAATTAAGACTACCAACCTTCTAATCCTTCAAAGGCAGAATGAATTCTAGGCTCAGTAAGGGAGCATTAGAAGATGACACACAACTCCAGCTGCTCAGTTGTAATAACTGCACCTCCTAGACATGAACATTATAGAAAAAAAATCCATGGAAATCTTCAAGAAAAACCTGAATTTCTACCTTTTGTTCTCTAATTTTAGCATATTAGAAGAAGCCAAATAAGAAAGCAGTATGTGAGGATACTCATTCTTGGGAGAGAAGGAAGAATTAGAAAAGACTAAGAATTCACAAGGATGAAACATGACTATTTGTATTTATTGTACCAATTATGACAAAAGTTCTTCATCTAAAGCATGTCAGTTTCCAAACCACAGGACAGCAGAAAAGAATTTGGGGAGGAGGAAGATGCAGACAGAAAGCAGGTACTAGTTAAGACAAATGAAGAAGTGTCATATTATACAAAGATCAGGAAAAATAAAACAAGCCTGAGAAATGGAAGATATTTATCAAATAACTTCAAGGAGATATTTAAGCATAACTAAAGGAGGAAAGCTGAAGGCCACACAAAAAAACCACCACAGCAGCCACAAAATCACAATTGCGCAAAGTTAAACACCACACACCATGGGACTTACCTATACCAGGTAGATTTCCCAAAATAAGTATTTCTTTGACAACATAAAATACGGTTTTGGAACTTTGTTTTAACTTTCTTAACTGCACATTTTGTTTGTTTCTTGCAAAGGTAAAGGCTCAATAATTCACTTATGCTGGCACAGGAGAATGAACATGCAAAGACAGAAACAAGAAAAAAGCTTCCTTGATTTATCAGACATGAGAACGCACTCTTCCACTGCAGTCAGTAATAAAACAAGTCAATCAAAAGTTATCTGTTTGTTTCAAAAGTCTTCAAGAGCTAGTGCTAAGCCCGCAGAGCATTTCCCCAAGACCTACTGCTGTTTGAGGCACTTTACAGGAACTTCTACCAACTCTAGCATCAACTTTGCTCTTCTCCCCCATACTACACTACAAAAAATAAGTTGGCTACTGATTTATTCATAGTGTCACATCCAATTTTGAATTGAACAGGGAGCAATGGCCCTGGCAGGACTGTATTCTAAACTACTGAACTGATGAAGAACATGTATTTTTCCTAATTCCTTCAGCCACTGAATTTGTATACACAGATATGTTTGGTTCTGTTTGGATTTGGTAGGGCTGTTTTTGTGGGGTGTTATGTTCAATGGCTAGAGTAAACTTTTTTGGCTAGTCAGTCTCCCATCTTGCAGAAAAAGAGCACATTCACGCTGTCAAAACAGAAGCTAATTATTTAACTATGATTCTGCTGCATATAATGTTCAAGGATATTCATCAGGACAAGGCTGTTAGAACGTACATGTTCTGTCACTGAGATCTGACTCACCCTCTATCCCTCTGGAGGGTGACAGCTACCAAGCATGCAGCTTGTGCATGTTGCAGAGGGGACTGGAGACAGGGCAGCCTGCAGGAGGTAAGGAACACCATGCCAGGACTTCAGCAAAAGGGGCTAGAAAACATCCACTGCTCCTACTGATGCTGGCTGTCACCCAGCCTTACTGGTCCTGCAGGTTCCTCCAGTTGATGCCATTAGAAGCAGGAGCAGTGCCCACACACAGGCAGCAGAACACTGCACATGCTTAGCAGTGGACCAGGACCATTTCCAAGCTGCTGCAAATATTCAATGCAAATCTGTATGCCTCAAACATGGATTTCATTTGTGTAAGTTTTAGAGTCACACACAATAAAGAAAGGCACAAGGACACACTGTCAGCCAAACCCTGCTACCACAAGCATTAGCATATTCGCCAAACCAGACTTTGAACTATTTTCAGATATATTTTCTTTAGACCAAGAGTCCATTTTTACCATCTGAAAATTTTTGGATCATAGTTTTTTTAAGCTCATACTCTTGCTGAGAGTGGACTACATGTGTCTGCTAAGAAAATCCAGCTTTTCTCTCAAAAAACATTCCAGTTGAAGATATAATTTGAATAAGCAGGCTTTTTCATTCCCATTGGGTGAGGGCAGCAAGGATTTGGGAATTAAAGAGTGAAACTGAGTCTGGGAAGATGGAGACAGGTAGGTAGAAGATGTTTTCATTTTTCCTCCTTGTTTCACTCTATCCCATTCTAATTGTCAGTAAGTTAAAAAAAAATTCCCCTCAATCAAGTGTTTTGCCCTCAGTTCAAAACTGGCAAGTGATATCCCTACCCCTACTTCAACCCGTGAGCTTTTCAGTCTTATTTTCTTCTCCATGTCCAACTGAGAGGAGAGTGAGGGGGTAGTTGGGTGGGCATTTGGTAGCTACCAAAGCCAACCCACCACAGGAACTGAACAGCAAACTTGTTATGCAGAGTCAAAGCAATATTAACTGTAATAAGGCACACTTACAGCAATTCATACAGAAAAATCTTTCCCCTTAGCTCAGAGAAGAATGTCCAATAAGATAGCAAGCTAGTTTACCTGGCCATAAAATAATTCCACCTCAACTCCTGAGGGCAAACTCTTAGAGTTATTTTTATTACTCTAACAAAAGCAATAGAAGACCCACAAAAGAACTCCAAACAAACCACAAAATACCTTAAAAAAATAAAAAAAGAGAAGCAAGGTTAATGCTCTATATACAATAAAGTCTATTATAGTATTGCTCACTATAACTCAAATCATTTACCCTAATAATGCATTAAATACCACTGTGTTCTGATATTAATCCATGGTAAAATCAAGTATCTTGGAAGGTTAACATCTTGCATTATCAGCAATACCTTGGTTTCTCTTTCAGATGCAAACCTAAATAAATTATTTGGTTAAAATAATCACTTTTTTCCCCTTAAGTGACAGGCAGATATATTACTTAAACCAAAAAGCACCTCCAACAGAAGGCTGGCATTATGCACTTGAAGTGGGAATAACTGATAGTTTGATTATTTTCAAGAATATACGACATGACTGTATTAGAGACAGAAATGAAACTGCATCAAAATCAACTAAAAACACAAGGCATACTGTGATTGGTTTAATTCTGTCTAGGTATTAGGACTTGCAGCTCTTAATGATAACTTTGTATAATCAGTTCTGTTCACAGATTAAAAACTGGAAGGATAAAATACTTGCTTCCATTTAACTGTACAGTACATTTACTGCTTGCTTAATACAGCAAAGTACACAATCAGTACATCATCATTTGATACTCAAGTTCACCAACTAGATTTTCTCTCACTTTTATTAATGAGAAATGAGCTTGAACATTGTGGGAGACTCTACCTGCATTCAAGACTACTAAACAAAAGGTTGAGGCACGTTCCCACAGGAAAGTTCTGTGTAACCCACACTTGGAACTCTTTTTCAAGCTACTGCAGTTACTGCTTGTAGATAAGATAAGGAATGCTTGCACGAGATTTTATGGCAACAGATATGGAAGTGATGGTAAGACATCAGGTGACAGAGTTATATGGCTTTCTTGTACACAAGGCTAAAAATCCCAGTTTATTATCCTTCAATCTCAATTTGTCATCAGCAAGCTAAAGCTTACAACTTATTCACTGAAAGGAAAACCAAAACAAAAATTAGAAGCAAATTGTCTAGTAAAAAAATACAATGCAAAACCTACATTATAGAAAACCAGAGAAAAACTGGATGCTACTTAGTAATACAGATTAGCTTTCAAATAATCAATTCCAAGTTTACATTTATTTGCAGCAACTAAACAGATCATATTCATTTGTTTTCTGCATCAGAAGCGGAGAAATGGCAACTAACATTTTAAAAAGGGCTGTGCTTGACAAATTTGGCAAAAGAATCTGTGTGACGACTGTAGGAGGGGAAAAAGTAGCTTTAGAGGAGATCTACTATTCTGCTTTCAGAAAGTAACAACTTTACTATCTCTTTGCTACTTTAAAAGCAGCAGTGGAAATGTTTTCCTCGTATGTAAGACAATTCTGGTCACACAAGCCAAGTAAATATTGATTTTACTATAGCTGAGCTGGGAGCAGAAGTTAATTTCAATGGTCTGCACAGAATGTTTTATGAATTGCTTTAGAAATATTTTGTATTACAAGGTATTAAACCAGCTAAGAACCTTTTAAAATAATCTGAAGCTTAAAATGATTGAGCTGTACAATTTTATCAGGATAAAAAGTATAGCTGAGAGGAAGAAAAACAGTATTAAAGGCTGCTCCTCAGCAGCTCATAAAGTCAAGCAGGACGCTTTCAATCCAGGGCAGACAGTCCCGAAGCCTTGATGTTTGGGGGCAGCTCAGGGGCAACCTCACAAAAGCACTGAGCTAGAAACAGTCACCAGCACAGGAGGGAATGGGCAGGGATAGGACCTATGTAGTCCAAGTTGGCATACCATATCACAGGCCTTAATTTCAAGTTAATCAGACCCAGGACAGTTAACCCTGAGCAACATTTTATCTCAATAAAGAGGAAATATGACATAACCACAGTACAAAATCCACACTGTAGTGAAATTCAGCAAGACAGATACAATCATTCTGCTTCCATCTGCACAAGGGATACAGAATGCTCTGTTAACTGTCAATTATTAGCAAGGGTTGCCAGTGCACACTTGTGTGACAGCTTTGATTCGGGCAGACACAACGGGAGAGCTGTTGACTGCCACCCTGCACCGCATGGAACTCGGACAGCACATTTACTGATTTCTGCAGAGAACCCTTGAACCGTTTGCTGCTTTTCTGAACGCTTCGACAGAAATTCATCTCCGCACGTAAAGTGTCAGAGTAAAGGCATCTCCTTGCCCTGCAGCACAAGCCCGGGTTTTACCCGCTGGAAGGATCAGCCAGGGAATTACTGCAATTCGCTTTCTCAGCTGCTCGCTTAGCGAAGATTAGGCGCGCTCCACCCAGACGCCACACAAATGAGGTCACATAGCTGACCGCACTGCTGCCAATTCCTGCCCTATTCATCAGGGACGAGGCCAGGAAGCAGATGGAGCCCTCAAGTTAAGGGTCGCAACATTTCAGTGAGAACATAAAAGTGAACCAGCGGCAGATAATTCACCGGTCCGGGGAACGTGGTTTCTCAGCATGGCAGAGGTGACTCACGGGCACCGCTCTGTCCCACACAAAGCACAGGGGCGCAGGCTGCGTCCAGCAGCAAAACACTCCCCCCCCCGTCCAGCTTAAAAAAGGGACTCTCTTACAGGACAACAAAATATTTTCCACTTTTTCAGTACCTATGTGCATTTAAGAGTTTAATATACACATAAGAGGAGTTTTTTAAAGTCCTTCAGATCTTAAAAATGAGTTCACTTGAAGACCCAAAAGGCAACAATATCAAGTAATTACTATGTAAACCTGTTTCTATTTACAACTATGCTGTATTTCAGAACACATATTTCATCACTTGCTGCCAGAAAGGAAATATATAATTTTCAAATGTTTAGAAGCTAAACTTGTTTAAAATCAAACAGATTTGAGATCCAACACAGCTCTACTAAACAACTAACAAGACCAGAGTTTACAGTAATATGCACAATACCATAAATATTATTTTGACTATTGTAACAGCTTGTGTGTGGTCTCAATTTCAAGCTGCTATCAGTGTATATATCTTGTGAGAACACAGACAAATACCTTCCCACCTGAAAGAAAGCTTATCATTTACAGGCTAGTGCTTCCGAGATTCCCAGAGACACAAATGGTAACAGAGGCTAAATGCACAGTTTCAAAAGATATGCTCTCAAACTATCTGTTTGCAAAATGGCTCAGTCACGCCATTGCCATTGCCTTCTACTGCTATTAAAAAGTACGTAATTTCAATCACTGGGATGCTGGCTGCAAAATTAATTCACACAACAAATGTAAACTGATCTCTTGCTTCTGTTGACAACTGTATGAATAAAATAACAAAATGTCTAGTCACATAATGCTAAGACGCTAACATAGATTATTTAGTTATTGCAGAGTGCTTTACTGCCTTCAGGATTTGACATTTTACAGAAAAAATTCCACTAGACAACCTCTTTTGGAAAGTTTCACAGAATCAGCATCTTTTTCTGCCTCCATGACACAGGTTAAGTAGCCTCCCCTCCAATGACAGGGTGATATCCTGGGTAATGAGGCAATTTGAGGTGAAAAAGATATTTTAGAAAACAATCACATCAAATAGCACTACAACAGTAGAGTATGTACATGTAAACACAAAGTAGCCCAATCATTTCCCTAGAACAGTTTCAGAAATTTTACTAGAAGAATATAAATTATCTCCCATGACATGGAACAGCAATGAAGAAAGCCCTTTTGTTTGAACAAGCAAAGAAAGTACAAGATCCCTTCTTTTTTCCCCTCCCAGATAAAGAATAAGCTTTGGTTCCAGGTAGGCACCAGTAGCCTACCAGTGCCACCACACTCCCAGCACCTAACACCAATTTGAAAGTTTAAGAGATTATTAAGAGAGATTAGACTGTTATAAAGATGGGCATCCCACCAGATGAGCTAAATTATTTACTGTATTTTAGACCATAAATCAAACTTTGACTAAACTTAGTTTTGTTGTTTAGGCTTCAGAGAACAGAAGTTAGTCTTATCCATTTTGGTTTCACCCAACCTAATTCATTTACAATCAGATACCTTATCAGGTATGAGCTTCAACCTCCCTTCCTTCAGTCCCTGCCAATTCTCACAGCAAGCAGACAACCAAAAAAGCCAAAGCCACACCTCTACTGACTGAAAAGTGTCCCTGTTATTTATATTCTAGATTTCTGTGAAAAGCAAATGACATGAAAAAACAATTACATACACACCCCTTCCAACTTCTCCACCCATTTCTTCCCTGAGTATTTCCAGTACTACATCATTAAAAAATCCTGTCCTCTCAGAGAATGGCCTTTCCACCACAGCACACACACACACACATCCAATTTATTTTAGCTTCAGGTTTTTCTCTCATTTTCCCTTCCATGCCTTCTAGCTTTTTTCAGATTTTTTTTTTTTCCCTCCTATGTGAATTTCCAACACACTAAGAAATATCCAAAGCCACAACTCCCTCACAGCCTTCAAATACACAGTTTTAAAAAAAAGTGAGAGGATGACAGGGAATTTGAGACACTGACTCTCTTGGAAAGCAAATCTAGTAATGCTACACTTTATGAAGAGTGGGAAAATTGTAATTCAACAGATTTCCTGAAAAAAAAAATCCTGCTGCTTGATTAAGAAAAATTATAATTGCAATATACCAGCCATGATCTATGTGCTTTTAAAAACTGAGGGCTCTCAACTCAGATTTAAACAGGCCTTTAAGAAACAATCACTAAACCCTCTGCTCAGTCATATAAAGCACCTGAGCAAGCATGTAGCTGCAACTCAACTAGGAGTTTTAAACCTTAGCCTAGCAGCCTGGAGGAGGCACCAGAGAAATCATCTGTAGACACACAAACATCACCAAATATTAAGTGTGGGTACACACTGGCACTTACATGTTAAAAACACCTGAAGGATTGAGACAGAACGTCAGAGAGATTGACCCTTCTATTCTCCCACAGATGAACATTTCAGAGGTTTCACAACTGCACTGTTCATCAGTTAACTACATGGCTGGTTATAACTCCAGTTCTGTGTTTAGGCTCTTCTAAAAATGTAACAAAAAAAAGAAGAAAGGAAAAAAATCCAAGAAATAGTAAAAAAAACCTACACCAATACACAGAGAGCCAGAACAAACAACTTCCATGAACAGCAGCCCAGGTTAAAAACCAAGCAGATTGATTTTCTCCTACTGCTAACCTTCCAAGAGTGAACAACTGCAGCTGTCTCACATTTGAGGGCTGAATACGTGCAGATTTTGAAGAACACTAGCTCTCTCCAACCTATAATTTACTGAGCTCTCCAGAGTCAGTCAAAACCAACTCCACTCAACATTAGTGAGTTTCTTCGACATTTTTGTCAGTTTCTTAAGAAAGTTTGGACTGAGCCACAAAGGAAAGGTTTCTGCTCTCAGCTCAACTGGCATATATCCAAATCCACCTCATTGTTCTAGAGGCAAACATATGTGAGATCAGAGTCCCAGCCCATCATTTTATTCTAAAGTTAGCCATTACACTGATACATCTTCAGAGGATTTTAGTTTCTTTCTAAAAACCCATATTCAGACTTCAGCTTTGTACCAAAAAACCCACATCAAAAGTCAAATGGACCAAATTCTTTACTGATCAACAGGTTCTGCTGTCACGAAGTTCTGACACCAGTTCACAAAATAAACAGTTCCCATCTGTCAATTACTGTATCTACATAGCATATTCACAAGTACTAGGAATGCTCAATCTGTCTTTTCTGTGCCAATCTGTGTTATTTGGCCCTAGTCACAAAACAGAAGAGACAATCCATGAAATTTCAATTAGAATAGGTATAAGATGGCAAAACGAAAAGGAAAAAAATAATATCCCAATTTTTTTTTTTTCCAAAGCATCCCTCCACAAAACATTCTTTTCAAATTACAGGAAGTACTGCTCTTTTGAGATACCACCAAAATGAGGAGAAAAACCTGTGGGGTGTCAAGGAGCTGCTGTAAGTTAATACATCCAAAAGTACCAGAAGGCACACTAGGCAGAACTGTAAAGAAGCAAAACAACTAAATGTTGAAATCACCGTAATTAAATGCACAGTTTAAGAAAACTGGGGACATTAGGACTTTCAATCAGAACAACACTAAAATTTCTGCCATGAACAAGTTACTGTTACAGGTGAAAGAGAAGCCCACAACACAAGCATCACACCAAGTGGATCTTGCAGCTGCAGGTGTGACGCAGCCAGAGCTCACACAACTCTTGCAATGGAGCAGCGCCACAGAAAACAGCCTTTCCCCACTCTGTTTCCTGCCATGCCTTCCACGACCTCCTCTGTTAGAGTAAACTTTTGCAAAGTTAAGAAAAGCAGCTTTCATCAGGTGTAGAAGATAAAAACAGACCCACAGGGCTGGATCCTTTCACCTACCACAGCCTTCAGAGCACTCACCCAGCAGAGCGTAACAGGTCTGCCGGTCGGTATGCCGAGGCGCAGCAACCTTATACTTTTTCCACGCAACTTTTTTGTCTGTTTGAACGCTCATGATCAAGCTCACTCTTTGAATAACAGGAAAGTGAAGATGCAGAGGAAGTACACACTAGTACCCACGCAAGAACTGCATGCTGGGATTCAAGGGGGAGGGAAGCTCTGGTTTTCCTCAGAGGGTTTGACACATCCAGCCACACAGTGACTGACAAAACCAGTCAGGAAACAAACTTTTAAAAAGGCTGCATGTTAGCAAGTAACAGACTTCAAACTAATTGAGATTTCTTTTCTCTTTAAAAATCAGAGAAATATGCTGCTTTGCTATTCCTTATGAGAAAGAGGAGGACACTCCAGCTTTCAGAGAACTGACAAGTTAAATTCTACAAACTGAAAATAGGAAAGCTGATAGCAATTTTCCTTTTCTGTTCAAATCAAACTCTCTGGTCAAATACCATATAAATTTTAAAAATCCTCAATATTTTTAGCATTCATTCTGTGAAAAGTTTGCAGTATCACTATAACACTTTCTTCACACATTCGACAGAACATAAAACCAGAACAACTCTTCAAAGTAAGCATCCACACCTTTTAATGGCCTCCCAAAAAAGTACAAGAAGTTTTAAACACAAGATTACAGCATAAAAAGGAAGTTGTACAAATAAACCTCCAAGTTGAAAATTACAAACTCTGATTAGGCATGCCCTCTCCACTGTACAGTAATTCCAAACAAGACAGAGCAAGGAACAGTAAAGCATAAAGTTGGTAATGCAAGGCTATTATAGGATTGGAGTTATTTTACACGTGGGCCTTTAAACTGTGCTTACCACCAGTATAAAATGCAAATCAAATCCCTCTGTCTTCAAAAGCCTATTTCCAGCTTTATAATCAAATTAAGAGGACTCTAAATACTGTAGTTATCAAAGACACTCCATATTCCACACTTTCAGATACCGAACTGTACAGAATTCCAATAGTCACAACAAAGTAATGCAAGAAGAGATTAACTATAACACCTAAGTACAAGCACTATGACCACAGAGGAGAGTTCTAAACCACAGAATTCGTTTCAAAAGCAGAAAGACAGGCTGTTTGATTTGTCTGCCTGTCTCATTGTATTATGCTATAAGACAAATGTTCTAGATACAGCTCTCCCCTCTTCATTGATATCCAATTGGAACAGTTTACTGTATTCAGGGGAGGGAAGGAGAGACAAATCAAGATCAGATTTTTCTTTAAATTTCTGTGGGCCAGAAGTTGGTCTTACTTAATTTTGTGGGTTGGAGGTTTTTTCTCCAAATTCAAGAATTCCTCAAAGTTGAAGGCTGAAAGGCTTCACACAAAAGGAGTTCTGTTTCCATGAATAAAGCCAACCATACATTCAGAGGGCTAAATCAGACATTTGTATCCAAACATTTGTGAACCATGCAAACAAGAGCAAAGTGGAAAGGTAATAAAAATTTTAAAGGTAGGTTTTCTATTTTAGACACAAACAAGGATGTATATTATAAATACAAATACAAACCTTACTGTGCCAAGCACTTCACAATCACTAAACAAAAAGACGCTGCCAACTCCACCAAACAAACCATGAGAATTAGCAGACAGACCTGCACTTATGCCAGAAGTCTTACCAACAGCACACCACATCTTCCTTTTTTCAAGTCCTGATGAGACTGGTCTGAATTCCCTAAGAATGCTCTCCTGTGTATCCAATATCTCACCTCACCTCAGTCCCTGCTACTCCAAGATAAGGCCCACCCATACCTGGCAAGACTGAAGAATAAGCACAAATTTCAGGAGTTAGCTGGTTTGTGACAACATTTCTGGGTTTACCACTTCTCAGATGAGGAAGTGTTTGCAGTCAGTGAGGGCAGTGAAACACCAGCCTGACTCCATCAGTCCCTTGAACTTTGTTCAATGTGAAGCTATTAGAGAAGCTGAGTAAAATCCTTCATGCACCAGAGCCTCCAGAAAGGCTCAGCTCTCAAGCTCTGCCTCCCATCAGCAGCTGCCCCATGTACATTACAGAAACCACTTTTATCTAACAGCAGGTTTTACCTCAAAAATCCAATGTTTCAATAAGAATATACACTGAGAATATTTATTAACTTAAGGGGGGGTGTGGGGGGTTGTTGCACTATGTTTAAATTAAAAAGCAAACATCTCTTGCCTAAATGCAGATAGAATTACTAGCATGAAATAGTTTCATATCAGGACCCATCTGCAAAGAAGTTAGCTTTAGGACAGCAGGAATATTTTTAAGCTAAATTTTAAAAGTGAAACCATGGCCTCTGTGAATATCAAGTATTGGGTGTGAAATCCATTCATTAACCACAAGAGCAGATAAGTAGAAGAGAAATGGAAATTTCTGGTCAAAATAACCTTTTAAGAAGGCAAAGGAAGACTTTAAAAAAAAAAAATTAAGCAAACTCCAGAGCTCAACATACTAGTATACTCTCTACCCATAAACCACTTCATTCATTAGGAGGAAGATGGTCTTATTTCTACTACTACCGAATTCAACAGGCCATTTATTTAGCAGCTCTCTGACTGGAGTACATGCTCTCTTCTATTCTCTCCAGTGTTGACAGGAATAATCAAATTTTGTACATGCCACTGGCCCTATTATAGTTCCACAGCAGCTGGCTGGCTGCCTAGGCTTCTTATCATGTATGATAAAAAAGATCAGCCAAACAGACTGTGGGAATACAGAAGTAGAGCGAAGCCTAACCAGAAGCCTAATAAGTAAAAATCATGTCTTTTTATGCTTGCCCATGTATTACAAAGCATGAAGAACAAGGCTAAACTCAACACATGACAAGCTTGCTTTAACAGGTTTCAGGACTGGAGCTTAGATGACAATTCAGCCCTTGTTGAAGAGTAGGTCTGAATGTCACACTTCGTATGTGAAACACTACTCATCTACAGCTCAGTCTGCACAGCAGGGAATGGGGAAGCAAAAAAGCATACAGAGGTGGGCGGTGATGGCAAAAAAGAGGGGGGAAAAAACCCACATAAATGTACCCGCTTATCTGAAGGTGAGCTCATAAATACTTAAGATTACTTCTCTATTACAGCCCCAGCATACACACAGTCAGCACTGGGTTCAGAGTAAAATTAAAGTTCACAGAAGCAAACAATGGGAGCAGAGGGCAACATCCTTTAATTATAAAACTCTCCTGTATGCAAGACAACCCATAACGAGATTGGTTTCCATTTCTTCTTTGCCTTCTGGGAGCCTTCCAAGAGCCTTGAATGCCTTGACTCTGCGAAGAGGAAACTGGCTTCTTTTTCACAGCCTGCCTCCTTCCAGCTGTGAACTGGCCAACTAGGCCTTGGGCAGCCCTGCTCTGAACTTCCACTCTTCTATACAAGTCCATAGAGAAAGGCTTGGGTTTATGGCAGAGGAAAAAACCAATTTAAGGGGCTTCTTACAGGAGCAGAACAAGGAGGTACAGAGTTCCTCCTTCACCTTCCTTCTCCAAGGTGAGAGCCAAGCAAGCAAAGAGTTTTCCTAAAGGGAAACTTAGCCTTTTTCAAGGTTCCTGTACTACCTGTCTAGTCCTACCCTTTATAATACTGCTATAATGAGCATGCTGTGGGATATTAACACCCCCTAATTTTGTTCAGGATATTTTATTTCACCACAACGACCTGACAACTTTTTTTGCTGGCCTGCCAAGTATGATTTGAATTAGCAGGCCACACAATACTTGTTTCAGCAAGCAAACAAGAGCTTCTAGGCAATGCTAAGGAGAAGGATAGTGAAGGAGCAACAGGAACTTGAATGGAAAGTAATGTTTCAAATACCTGTTGCACTTTGATGGAAACTGGTTAATAGTTTAACCTGTACTTCCAGGAAACCCACAGCCCCAGCAACTTCAGATGGGGAACAATGAGTTTTTAGCATTTCTATTAGAACCTCATTTCACACAGCCAGGCTCATGTCAGCTAAAGCTTTCTACTGGAAAGAAAATTAGCAATACAGTAAATGCCCTCACTATGTGGAAGAGGAACAGAGTGTGTGGCAGCTAGTGGAGCACTGCAGTACAGATAACACACAGATATTCACTCAGTGCTCTCACAGGCAGCTCCAACACAAACCCTTCCAGCACACAGCGCTTTAGGCACTTGACACATGGGTCTCATAAAACAGCATGTCTGTGGCTTCCACAAATAACTGACTCATCCTACAAAAGAAATAATAGTAGCAACTGTACATAAACTGTGATGCCTTTCAAGAATCACCATAATTTTAGTCTTTTGTGACATTGCTCTTACAGCTTCCCTTTTCCTTTAGTAAAAGTGAATATTTTAAATGTAAACACTGAGAAAATCTGTACAACACATTAATATTTCAAAAGTGTTGCTTATGTTATAATCACACCTGTGAAACCCAACCACAACCAAACAGTACCTGCTTTTTAAAAAACATCCTGGCCCACCTATTTACAGTAGCTCAAAGGAGTGACAGCAGGTCCACAGGACAAGTAGGAGCCTTCTGCATCTTGCTTTTTGTTTAAAATGCTGAGCACACCTTCGAAAACAAGGTTCCTGCCCATTCACAGGCACCTTTATAAAACGAATCCCAATGAATCCATGACAGATGCACTGCTCAACACTTGTGTGCTCATGTGCTGGGCTGTAATGTATATTTCAGCAGAAGCCCACGCACTAAGCCCTGAGTGACAGCATGCAAGCCCAAGCACAGTAGAGGGGCCATCACTTGAGCTGCCTCAGCTCCTCCAACCAGCAATCTTGGTGGTTCACAATTTTCGAAACTACTTGCCCTGCTGCAGTGGGACAGACCGGGTTCAAGCCAGTGGCCAAGCTGTAAGAGATGCTGGTAAGCAACTCCACGCAGGACAGACAACTGCCATCCGCATACCCCACAGCATCAGGAACTGCTGTAGAAAAAGGCACTGCTTCCAAAATACATCTCATTCCTCTATGTCCTTCACCCACCAGGACACAATCCAAAGCTTTGGAAGCAATGGTTTTGGCAAGCATATGAATAATTTACTTGTACACTTTCCTGTCACTCATTTTGTAAATGTCTGTTTGTACCTCCAAGAACATAACATCTCAAAGCTTCCTTGTACATTCCACGGGGTTTTTTCCTTAGAAGGTATCTTCTGATACATTCTTTTCAAACTCTTCTAGTTTTCCTCATCCGTACTGCACAGGGGTGTGCACTGGTGTCTGCCTCAAACTGGGCGGAGGAGAAGAAAACATAACAGGAAGCCTGGAGAGGAGCTCTGGAGCAAGCACGTGTCTCTCCACTTGCCCAAGCCTTCAGGCCTTCACTCTACCAGCTAGGGCTGCAACCACAACCTCCATCCTAAAAGTGAAAACTCTCAACACCTACCACAATGAGGAGAAGGAGGGGGCATAATCACAGGTACACTTCAAGAGTGACCACATTCGTAGTCAGCAGAATTCCACCAACACCGCAACTCTAAAGATATGGAAGTTTGGTTTTCCTTTTTTTAATGCCCATTTCAATGTAACAATGCATGGGTGATCAGATAGCACCCTCTAAGACATTAACTCTTCAGCTGTACCATTTAGAACACACTATTTATTTGTAAATTGACACTGAGTGTCCCAAGTATACATATAACCAGTCTTGTTAAAATTAGAGATCAATTTCTTCCACCCAGACAGTCTACTTACCTTCTTGCTTGCAACAACGTATTCTATTCATGCCTTTCTACAACAAAAAAAAAACCACAGAGGACAAAGAGGGACAGCACTGTGCAGTGCCGCCCTGCTTTTTGCAGGAACTATTAACAAAGTTCTTTGGACTTCCCAGTCACCATCCCAGGGACGGAATGTTTTGCTCACCTGAAAAAGAGGGATCTGCAGAAAGTCTGCATTAGGAGTTCCAAGTTTCCCTATTCCTTCCTTGAACAGCAAGAACACTGAAGAGAGCTGCCTAAGTCAAACAGGCTGTCTTTTCCTAGTTCAGAGAGCAAAAAAATCAGTAAGAAACTATTAGAGGCATGCTGAATCTAAGAAGAATAAAACAAAGTCTGTTCCCTATAGACCTTGGCCAGGTCCAACACAAACACATCTCCAGTTAAACTCCTTAGAGGACAAATCTGTCTCCTGCCAAGGACCCAAGGCAAACATCCCTCTTTCTCAAATAGCATTGCTGTTATCAGAGTCAAAAAAAAAAAAAACCAAACCCAAAAACAAAGAAACAACCCAAAACACATCTACTCAGCTCAGTGCAGCAAGGCTGCACTAGATATCCAGTACTCAACACAATGACACAGCACCCAGGTCGGCTGCAGGCACCCAGCCCACAGTCCTAGAGCCAGCTTGATGAGGGCAGGCATCACACCATGCCTTCTGCACGATGCCAGACAACAACACAGTTTTCTAAGCTACAGAAATCCATCTCAGAATTACCTACACTGCTGCCACTGTATAACCCTTTACTTTCATTAAAAGACCCCTTTACCAAAAGGGAGAAAAAAAACCCACACAAAACGTACTCCCGTTCAATCCTCTTTAAAGCCTCCAGTTAATTTAGTATCTCTCTTGTTAATTTGTCCCAATAATAAATTTAAACTCACTGCTAAAAGCTTACGCAGCTTTCACAACCTTTTGCCACTGATCTCCTTTTAACAGCTACAAATTGCAAATCATTGTGTGATTAAGGTTATCAAGACTTCAACAAGGTCAGAGTGTATTTCAACAGATAATCCAACATTCAGACATTTTGGTAGGTATAACATTCTACAAAGACTGTATTAAAAAGAAATCATTGCATCAGTTGTCAGGTACTAAAAGTGCATCATTAAAAGTGCTGTTAAAATTAACGGCCTTCTTTGTCTCCTCCCTCACCAATTAGCAGAGAAGAAAAAGAACAAGGTAAAACCATGTGCTTTGTTAAATATTGAACCTACTGGAACCTGGAAAATAACTGATTAATAAACTGCTCTGAGGCTGAAGTCAGTTTACAGAGGAACCATCACACAGCAGCTATGGCAACACAGAACCACCGTACTGCACTGCCAACTAGCAAAGAGAAACATAAGAACAAAGAGCAAAGCAACAAACAGCATCAACCTGCTTTCTTACAGCCACAGAAGTGAGAATTAAAGCTCTCAGAGGGAGTGGTCTTCAGTTTAGCACAGCATTTCTGTGTATCAAGGGACTTGGGAAAGAGTGCGGAAAAGAGAGAAAGCACATGGCACAACTGAATCATTACCTAAAGGAAGAATAGACCCACACAACTGAACACCAAAAAGCCTCAAGTCTCTCTAACAGTAATGCTACCCACACACTCATAAGCAGAGATCCAACAGCAGTGAAAATGCTAGTGCATTTTATTTGGGACAGAATGTGCACCTGTCTATCTCAAGCCACCTGCCCAGGCTCCCAAGCAGAGCCTGGGGAGCAGCCCAGCTCATGCATCAGTATAAGAGGCTAACTAATACCTGGGTTAATAGGCACCTCTCTCAACTCCACACTGGCTAAGGGAAGCTCACACAAGCCACGAACAGCAGAGATGTAAGACTAGGCAGTGGGAAGCAACTGAGGAGCAGCAACTGATTCAATATTGCAAGCCAGCAAAAGACTGCATGTTTACATCCTTGCTTATTTTCAAGAAATTTTCAGCAAGTTTTCTGTGTGTATACTTTGCAGGCTTTTGCCAGATCAAATGGAAAACACTGGGCTCAGTTATTTAAGCTCAAGTGTGCGGAGGAGTAATTACCAAAGCTCCACTGGACAGAAGGACTGCATTCTTTTATTCTTCAAATGCCACCACCCACTAAGATATGATAATAAAACTCTCAGAAACCTTGCAAGCAAATCCAGCAAACACTGTGGAGAAGTTAGCCTACAATCACATGGTATCCATCTCAGAAACTCCATCTGTGCATCTGTGCCAAAGTACTGTGGCAAAATCCACTACTTATTGCCACCACCATCGCGGTTTTTGTCCATAACCAAGTGTTAGTTGGATTTAAAGCCTAAATCACGTGAAGGTGGAGATAGAGGCCATATGCACAGTACATTCTAAAAAGTCTTTCTGTGCAAGACTGACTGGCAAATCATACACATTCCTAAGCCAGACGAATGAAGCCCCAAAAAACAACTGCTCCTTCCCAATTACTGTGATGCAACAGATACAGCACAGCATTCCCACATAAATATTTAATGTCAACAATATATATGTTTACTAGCTGATTTTAAAACAATTTAAGGGTTAAAAACAGATGCACACACTATAGTAATAACATTATTAGTCATGTTCCTGCAGCATCATGCCTTGAAGTGTGAGCAGGCAAAGCCTGATCCACGGTATGAACAGCAGCTTTTTAGCTACTCATTTCACACCCCCATTTTGTATTACTAGTTATGAAGCCATCTAACATTGCCTGCAACAACCTTACAACAGGCTCAATGAAATTTCACATTACTTTAAGAAAAACATTTTAAGGCTGAATCCTTTAATAATTGCCTTTTTTTCCCTTTGAATTTAAGTGTTTAAATAAACAATCACTGTTTTCATGTATTTCAAAAATATGTATATCATGGCTACACTCACAACAAGTATGTGAGTATGCAATATAAGTATCTTTGAACAAAACTTTTACACCATAGTGTTCAGATTGAGATTGAGACACCATGCACCATCCTGTGTGTTCAAGACCCTCACTCCATTTAGCAGATGAGCTTTTATAACCCTCCAGTCTCCCCAGTACAGGAAGCAAAGTGCTTCAAATGGCACACATTAACCAGTTTGTTCCTTATGTTGTCTTGTCTTTCCTACTACCCCACCTGCTTTTGTTGCTGCTACCAAACACTGAATAGGTTTTATCATAGGGTTATTTTCTTACTAGTTTAACTTCTCCTGCTTGAGCAGCAACAAGTTGCTACTGAAAAGAACGCCTTATTTCTCTCTGCAGGCCTGCCAACACATCCAGGCAAAATCCACTTCAACCTCACAAAGTTAATATTGAAGCAAGTTGCATTAAACTTGGTCACAGGTCTCCCTAAAAAATAAATTCTTTATAGGTTGGTAAAACTCCAACATAAACAGAGGAGATGGACAAAAAAACCCACAAACAAGTTGTATGGCAGTTGTAATTCACTCAAGCATGAGTGTGCAACTGTCTTTGTTACTCTGCCTTCAATTTGCCCTAGATTTGAGCACTTCTCTATAATACCTATATTCAACCAAAGACTACAATGCCTTCATTACCAATTATTTATTATCTAACTGTAGTATTCTCACAGTTAACACTGCCATATAAACTTTTCTATTTATGTACAGTTCTCTCACTTTAAGTGGACTGGTTTAAGACAATTGCATGAACAAATCATTATAAAACTTCAGTGCTGCTTGGTTTCGGTTGGGTTTTGTTTTGAGGTTTTTTGGTGGTTTCTTTTTTTTAACTTTATAGCATAATCACAGCATTGATACTGTTTGTTTTCTTTAATCTGCTTATAAGTGATTTTGTTTTTTTAATTTTATATCACAGCATTCTGACACATTCTACTCACTACAACAAAGTTTGCCAAAAAAACCATTTTTGAATCACGAAAGTATTTCAGGTCAGGGGTTTATCTTTTTTCTGTGGCTGTTACATATTATCTTCACAAATACAGTTTGAAAGAGGGGACTCACAGAATAAAGATCTTTACAGCTTCCACTGTGAGATAAGCAAGGCAGTTTAAGGATATAGGTAGCAAGGTCCAGAAACAGAACTTCATACAGATGCAATTAAAATGTTTGTGACGCTATTTAGAAACAACCTGCTACAACCTACCTTTGTGGAAACTTGTGCTATTAAGTGTATGTGAGACTCTGGGTCACTGAAAAGTAGCTCTAGTGTAAATGCAGCTAAATGACCACAAAGAGTAAAGAAGTTGCATTACCCAGGAGTTTTCAGAAATCTACCTTTACACCCAAATAACTTAACCCAGCTCTGCAATTTTCTACCAGCTATCTTTCTCCTTACTTGCCTCCAAATACTCATTTACTCTTCCTGTAAATGATGAAAACCCCACTACTGTTAAGAAAAAAAAGATGATCAGCTCTCAAAGGAAATCACAGGACAGTTCATCCAGTCTTCTCACTCCCACATGATCATCAGGTGCTATCACACTAACAATTTTGTACCTACCATTCTACCATAATTAACTTCATCTTCCTTCCCTTGTCCTACCCCGATCAACACAGCTGTTTATCAGTCTTTTGACCCTGTATCAGAAGGGTCAAAATCAAGGATGCAGTCCATCCATACTGTTCCATCCAGTACAATCCCAGTGGACTATAAATCCCTACAAATACTGTATATAAAACATACATGTCCCCTGTTTTGTCTCTTGCATACAAGATCAGGCAGCTGGAACAAAAAAAACAGCAGAGAACAGGATGCTCCTGGTCAGGATCAGATGTGACCACTGAAATTCTCCCACCAGCACACAAAAACAGGAACAAGTAAACATGGAGAGGAGAGGGGAGAAACATTTTCACAAGAAATCTAACTTGCATCAGATGTCCCTATGATGGCATTTTAGCTACCAGCTGGACCATGACTCATAGATCCCCAATACCAGGCTTCTGACTAAGCCTAGCTCAGCCAAGGAGCTTTGCTCCCTCCATCTGACAAACAAAACTGGAGAAGTTCCCAGGGACTACCCCAACCCTTGTTGCCTCCCCCAGGAATTAGGAAAAATTGCTCCAGCCCATTTCAACCTCAGTATTTCAGTAATTTGTAAAGAAGTAGGACAGTACAAGGATACACATCCAAATGCAGACAGCAAGAACTTTGTGACTACTACAGGAACAGCTGGAGCTCTTCTGAGTTCCTATCGTAACCAATCATTCAGTTCCCCACACACTGTACAGCCCATTCTGGCCAAAAACACCAAGAGGACTCCAATAATGTAGCTGGTTTGCCATTTATTTCACTGCTTCAGAAAACCAATCTCACCAACAACCTATTTCCCAACTAAAACCAGGAAGCCTGCTGGGATGCCATGCCAGGGCAGCAGTGATGACAGGAGGGAATTCCTCATGCCTCATTTCTTAGCCACAGAGTCTGGCCACAACCAACTCTACAGCCCACCTGTCCCTCAAAACCCAAGAATGGATTACAGACACAGTTAGCAGATCAAAGTTCTTTTGGTAGGTTTTTCCCCTCCCCTAACCCCCATCTTCTATAACAAAACAGAAGAGCCAAGAGATTTCTTAGGATTTGGGAGCATAAAAGGCAGGTTCAGGTTCTGCAGCTGCTGGGGAGCAAGAAGGTTCAAACAGCAGCAGCAATCTCAAAACAGTGCAGAGCTTGGGAAGTAGAAATAGAGAAGGTGAATGATTCCAATCCAGCCCTCTGCTTACAGACATTATACAGACATCAGAAATTTCACAGCTTCAGCCAGGCTTTTCTCTGAAGATAAAATGGTCAAATTTTATACTTAAGTTTCATGGTTAATACCACTATGAAATGCAAATTTCCTTCATTATCTGTAAAAAAAATTAACGTACATTACATTTCACTCTAAAGAGTGCTGTATCACTCTTCAGTGTGTAGAAAAAGAAGAAAAAAGCCACCACACACCAGGATAATGTTTGAAAGGCTTGGTAAACATTGCAAGTACAAAAGAGGGCTCTCATCTACAACAGCTTCACAGAAATGTAGCAGAAGCGTTTCAGCACTGTCAACCTGAACATAAGTTCTCCAAAAGTATTTTGGAATAAGCCACACGCCTTTTAACATAACCTAGGTACAAAAACAGGCACTGCCAAGATCCACTTACTTAAATAATCTTTTAGAGGCACCACTGTAGCCCCCAAGTACCTTCCAGCTAAGTGCTGCAGAGAGTTTAGCCCTCTATAATCAGTCCCTCCTCCCTTTCTGGCATTGTAACAGTGCAAAAAGTAGCAAATGACACCTGGCGTGGGAAGGACAGATCACCAAACATATCATAGAATCTGCTAAGTTGGAAGGGACACACACATCAGGATCACTGAGTCCAACTCCTGGCCCTCCCCAGGACACCCCAAGAATCACACCATATGATACACACCCCTTGTGTCTGGTTACAAAATCCACTATGAAAGTGAAAGCTAGGCAGAGTGGAACAATGTGTCTCATGTTTGTATTAACAGGTTACTGCCAGATCTTTGTGATTTATGAACAATGCATGCAGGAAATGGAATGAAAAAATCATCAAACAATTATCTCTAAAAAGCTAAAAAGCTGGGCACATGGTGGTGAAATCCCAACAGTATAAAACCACAAGGAAGCTATATAGGTGACACTTAAAGGCTGAGTTAAGTTTTTACTTCTGCAAAGCCAAGGTCACAGGAACAAGCCCAGTGCAGTCACCAGCACAGAACCGCAGAAGCCTCCCCAGCTGGGTGGGGACCTCTTGCTTGAGAATGAAACTAAAATTTTCCAGCAAGTTCACAAAACCACCACTATCCCTCTTCATTCAGCGGAGCTATTAAAGCACAACTTTCACAGTCTTATACACAAGTAAGCACACAGACAAGGAAGGAGACAAGCATACAGAAAGACAGAAAAATATAACTACAAACTTCCAAATTCAGACACTGACCAGCAGGANNNNCACCCCAAAAATGGAAAAAAACCCACAAAAAACAAAAACAAAAACCAAAAAAAACCTACTAGCTTTTCTCCAGCAGAGTTGTAAGAAAGCAGTGAATCTACCTGCATTTTCAGAATTCAGATGCCAATATTCTGACACTACATATATAGGAGAAACTGACGGATGTTAGAAAACAAAGACAACCTTGGGAGTCAAACATGCAGAGCTGAGCTCAACATCCATAAACAGTCATGAGAAGTGTTTGAGATTGCTTCTCATCTGAGATGTTAGAGCTGACCAGGAAAGGGAGTGGGTTGGGAATGGAAGTGAAACAAAAATGAAGTAGCAATAAATTTTATCACTCAATTCCCTCAGTTGTTTGCCTGAGACGCACTTTTTCTGCATCTACTACATGAAGTGTCTGATCTCGTGAAGCAGTAAGCATGTCCTGTGTCTGCCACTTCTGTTCTGAATGTCTCTGCCCCTTATAGACCTTTTACTGGTTGAGTCAGAAGATTTACCTTAAGCTCAGTTATGGCATTGTTTTTTTAAAAAAAATTGAATATGCAAGAATACGTACTGTTCACACGGCATTCACTCATTCTGGAGAAATTTATTCCAGACACAACCTAGAGAGCTACTATTCAAAAAAATCCAAGTACTTTAGGACAACCTACACCAATTCTTATACCAAATTCTGATAGTAAAAAAAAAAAAAATCACCATGTTTCTAGTAACTGTTATTACTCAAGGTTTTCAACAGTTTTCAACAGTTATCTTCTATATCCCCAATGCCAAGGAGCTCCCCACACAGTCTGAATGTGACAAGGAAATAAACCCATCCCTTAAGAGTGGCCCAGTCATGTCAATGATGCACTCCCACACTTGTTGCTGGCTGCCTCCAAGCCACCCTTGTTAGCTGGGGACAACTCAGGGGTGTTCAGCATGGCTTGCAAAAATTCCCACCCCAGCACATGATGGAAGAAGTACAGACAGGTACTTTAGTATGAATTGAACATTTACCATGCTTCTAAGCAACTAACTGGAAACACCTCATTAAAGACAGACTTCTAACAATCTCTGATCCATACACTGCTATATAATTATTCTCAACTTGAAAGGGCTGCATAATTTCCCAGGAATATCACAATTTCTAAACCCAAGTCCTAGAAGGAGAAAGTAGATAGAGGTGTATGCATACATATGTGTGCACAGGCATATACATCTACATATACCTCCTTCTCTCTTATCTTTGAGTATACATAACAAAGATGACAAAAACCCATCCCCATTGCATCTTGTTCCATCATTTAAAAACCACTGCCTTACCTCGTGGCTGTGCTTTTGTATATCAGGAAGAAACATCCAAGCCAGAAAGTGCATAATTACATTTCTATTTACTTTAGCATCCACTTTATGAGGGGGAGGGTTAAGAACAGAAGTAGCTGAAAATATGTCCTTCCCTGAGGGCTAAAACTCATGAAATGTGTTTTTTTTAAGCAACAGTTTTGGTTTTTTTTTCCCCCCTTGGAACTCTACCATCTCCATTCCCTAACCCTTACAATAACTTCACCTTGCTAATCCCCAAATAACATATTTAGTATTCACTATTTTATTTGAGCCATTTCTGCCACTCAGGAGAAATCTTGTTGCCTTTCTCTCAACATTAGTCACAAGTGACACCCACCTACTCAGTGACTAGTGATAACAAAAAAGCAAGGTATAGGAACATACTACTGTTTGAAAGCTCTACCTTCTTTCAGTTTTGAAGGCATCATTCCACATCTGCTGTGAGAAAACAGAGAAAGGAAAAGGAAGTCAGGGTAAGCTCTTTTGTTGTTTTCTCTTATGATTTGTTTGTTTTCTTAAAGAAGACTAGGCTAGAGTCCTAAAGATCAAGGCTGACCTTCCTGGATGTTTTTGATATCTCCCCTGAAAAAAGCACAGATCTGAGTCAGGGATACCCCAAATGTTACATTCATCTCTTAAGCCCAAGGTCTGTGACAATCAATAGTGCTGAAGAGTGACAAAGACAAGGCCAATTTTACAGTTTCTCCTTCTGATTAAGAGCAAAGGAAAAAAAAAAAAAACAAAACACCACTGTTCTTCAGTATAAACAGCTCTCATCCACAGATACCTTAATATTGATAGCTACTACTGTAACATGGTGACCCAAAACTATAGTATAGAGAGGTCTTTACCACTTCAAATTTCATATGGATATCCATCCTTAGGAACACCCTGCCCTAAGAGGATAAAAGATCTGTTTGATAAGGTGGCTCTGATGTTAGGCTGAACACAGGTTGAAAAATAAGAAAAATGCTAAGCCTTTGAAATATAAAGTCATTCACTGAACAAACCCAAGACACAGCACTCAACCTGGTAACAGCAGAGATGAACTATTACAGGCAGTTGCCACTACAGACAGGTTGCACCCTAAGTGAAACAGATTTTTAAAGTGCTCCACTGGTCCAACGAACACCACCAAATGGGAACCAAATCCAGGAAAACTAAGCACATGGGAAGTTACAGCTGCTTCTTTACTCTTACCATCTCTGAACAGAAGAAATAACTAGGAGGAGTGAAAGACAAAGTACTAGAGGGACAAATGAACACCACACTTATGTAAAAAAACAAACAAACAAGACCTAGCCATGCTGAAATACAGTACTTAGGTTAGATTCAGCTACAAGAGAAATCAAGAATATTCTTAAATAGTAAAGGGGATCCAAACTCATTAACAAGTATTTAAAAACACACCACAAGGAAGCAGTTTATATCAGACAGTTCCATCACCCAATATCTACTAAACAATTGTTTACTAAATACTGTGTGTGTTATGTGTAGAAACTGCCTTTTTTTCAGCCATTCTGTTTTTATTCTAAGCTGAAAGAGGTGTCTAAAGCATTTCAGCATTTCCACCTACTCCCCATTTTTATGCATCAACACAGATTCTCTTGCAAGAAGTAATTTCTTAGGGTTAAATTTTGACAGATCATGTTATATTTGCATAGGTCTAGTTAATGAAGAAGTGACTGGCAGAGAGTATAATATCCTGACTTTCTGCCATGAATTTTAATTGCCTGCAGATGGTTAAGTTTAGCTTTATCTTCCCACATGAACAGGCCCACATGGACCACTTCTCTCTCACTTTATGTAGCACACTGGCACTTCAAGGAGCCCACTGCGGTGCCCATGAGTTACCTGTAATACATCCTGTGGTGGGTGAAGTGGAGCAGTGGGTCAGGTGTGACCCCTGCATGGAGGAGCTGAGGTGGGTGCTAAACCAAAATTACTCTGCCCAAACCCAATTGAAGAATTCTCCCTGGTAATGCTGTAAATAGAGTAATTTCTAAACCAGCCCAGTTGTTCTGACTTTTAAGATCTCTACTGCTTTCTAATTTTGTCAAATTTCTTCAAAGAGAATTATTGCTCATCCCCAACACAGGGTCCCCCTCCTTGTTCTTCAGGTTGCAACCGAAGAACAACGCCATTTTAAAAGAAAAATCATCTTGGAAAAATTGAGGAAAGGAAGAAAGCACTCTTCCACCTCTCCATGAAATGAAGACCTTCACTTCAACTGAACAATGAGAACCTTTCCTTCTACAGCACATTAATGCCAATAACAACTGAGAACAACCAGATTTATCAAAGCTGAGGTCAACTTGCAATTTATGAAAAACCTTTAATAAGGTCTACAAAATGCAGTTAAAGTCAATTTCAGTAAAATTTAGATATCCATTAGAGGAGGTACAAAGCTTTTCCCCTGTATAAGCAATTTTTTAAATAAAGGTTTCATTGAATAAATGACAATCCAAAACAAGATGCCTTTGCAAAAATCACATATTGTCAGATTCAAATCTCGACACCCTTACTCAGCACATTTTAGATGTGCCTTTTGGGTTTTTTTCAATATGTGCTTTTGCAAAGAAACCACTAACTTTGCATGCAGCAACTTGCAAGATCGTCAAAGATTTTCTGCCAAACCTCCTCTACACTACGGTGTGAATTCACTACATAAATATTCAAAGATATTCTTGAATAACTGCCAGAAGGGAACACAGTCTTCTGTAGCTACACAGCCACATCCATGCTCATTTAGCTCACTATAGTAATGCTCTGCCCTGGGGTGGAAATGGAAGGCCAGGCAACAAAGTTCTACTAAGACAGGAAAAAAAATCCCAAGGAAAAAGCAAAACATCTTGGTCACTCCAGGACACTTTTATCCTTTGATATTTAGCTGCCTAGAGCAAAGCAGGAACCCCGAAGTTTTCCTTGTAGATAATGCATAAAGTTTCCTTTGGCTACTGCATCCACATTTTTTACCCCGCAATCCAAGACAGGCCTGAAAAAGTCATGTCAGGATGAGCTTCTGTATCAACAGTTGCAAGGGGACAGAGAGAAAGGTGACCACCCTCTACTTCATATATCCCTCAAACACTGGCAAACCCACTGAAAAACTATCACAAGAGCTCACCATGTCACATCTCAGCTAAGAAGGGAAGCTAAACAAGCCTAAGGATATCCAACCCTATCCTCCACAGCTGATGACGAAATACAAAGGTAAAATAAATATGGGAACAAACAGGCTTGTTTTACACTAAATAGAAGCAGTCTGTGAGGCAGAAGTAGGCATGAAGGGAAAAATACTAGTAAGATCAGATTTCATTTTGGTCACATTTTTCATCTGTTTCAAGAGGCTAATTTTTTCATTTTAGAGATCAAAGAACTCAAGGCCAAGGTGATATTTTGCACCCTTATTTAACCTGGCTTTACATTAAGTAAGTATATTTTCCTTAAGGATGTCATTTTAAAAGTAGTCTCTTTTGCATACATATTCTTACTTGAACAGAACTTTAAAATAACCTTCAAAATTAAATATGTGGTTATTCATGTTTAATTTAGTTGTTTATTCCACAGAAGGAAACTTTAAATAGGACTTTATAAATTTAAAGACGAGAGAACTTATTTAAATAGCTCTACTTATTACAAAAAGAAATTACAATTATTGAATCAGCTCTTGGTAAGGTTCTAGCAAAGAAATCCTCTCACCTTGTATTAATACACTGCCCTTCATTACTGAGATATAATTAGACCAATTTGCAAAAAGTGCTGGGCACTATTTTTGCACTTGAATGTTAGAGCAACAGGTTACCTATTTATGCTACAGATATTTAAATAAGCAGCGGATTATTATTTATAACAAGCTGGATGATTCTGGAAGACATGATCTAACTGACTCACCCACTCCTCAGCTATACTCTCACCATTCCAAGCCCTGCAGGACTGGAGGAGGGTGGGGGAAATGTCTAAAGTTTGTTAAGGAAGGAATTCTTCATGTAGTAAAACCTGTATCTGGTTCCCCTTGACTAAGATACTTCAAGGATGTCTGAGTTAAAAAATAGTAATTTAACCAGAAATTCTCTTTTGTTTTTATTTTTTGCATTAAGTCAATACTTAGGTCTAAAAATAATTGTCTGCAAAATAGGGTTTATAACTCTTTAACTATATCCACCTTGCACAGAAGGTGCAAGCTCTATATCATACAGCAATTCTCACTAAAATTAGATTTTACAATTTGTCGGACTTCCCAAAGAGGCTTTTGTGATACCCTGCAGATTCCAAACTGTAGCTGAGTTCAATTGATTCACCCAAAAGGGAGAGGAATAAAAAGAAAGGGAAAAAATATAGCCTCTGTTAAGTATACCACAACACAAAGCAGTTTAAAAAAGTCTCAAAATGCGACTCACAGCCACAGATTCTCACCAAGACCAAACATAATTAATTTACTTGCTTTTTAAAGACTTACAGTAACCCTAGTTATCTTAATTACCATTCATCTACTCTGTCAGATGATAACCTTTTGGCTCTGCTAAATTTGGGAGTGCCAAGAACGTACCATTTCCTTTTTTCCATTGTATTGTATATGAGAGTGGAGTCTCCAGCTTCTACATTTTTACATATTTTTGGCAGTGCAAGAGATTTTTAATAGGATAGCAAGTTAAGGTCCTTTTTGAGTGCTGGAAGAATATGAAAGGAACCTTACTACAAATGAGAATACCAGGCACACATAATATCTTAGGAGGAACAAAAGCCTTTTTTCTGCCTTCTGCCCTCCATCACTGGGAGAAAAATAGTTGTGTGCATTTTGGTATGAAGGGGAAAAAAACTGTCAGATTAGCGAGCATAAGGACGCAAATCCGCAAGAAAACAGGCTTTTCCAACTGAAGGAAACAAGTTTAAAGTTCCAATTCATTTCACAATTTCTCTCCTCCTTCCCATACCCACACAAATTATGCAGAATGCTTTCATAACCAGCTTACACTTCTCTAGGCCACATAAATTTTTGTTTCAGATGATCACTACAGTACATTACCATCTTTCAGCATTGCAGCGTATCCCAAGTACTCATGTTCTTTAATCCCTTCCTTCTTTTCCCAGGCAGCAAAATGGAGTTCAACTGAACAGTACATTTTCAGCAACTTTTACTATATGGGGACAAATACAAGTTAAAGCCAGAAAACGCAGGGCCAAAATAAAAAGCTATAACAAAAGGAGGTGAGAACTAGAATGGAATATAAATTCATCAGCAAAACATTTCTAAGCAATCTTCATTTTTCTTAGCACTTTATTTGAACATTATATAGACACAGCCCATTTTTACCACCTGCTCCATCAGGTAGTTTCTGCTCCATCCCAGCTTCCCCGCCCAACAGCAACAGGGAAGCACTGCGGAAAAAAGGATGCATCAGGACTTCCAGGGCAACAACCAGCAGCAAATTGAGAGATTTCATTTTCTTTCTGTCCACATCACCCTAGAACCAAATTCTCCACCGAGTACATTACACAACATGAAGTAATTTTTCCTAGCCAGCTCCGAAGTTCTGCAGTGTATCCCATTTCCTCTAAAGGCCATTCAACAGATCTGGATTACTTGAGAGAAGCCTCTACTGTGAATCACAGACTTAATCCTGAAACTAAACTTAATCAACTACACTAAGGACACTGAACCCTTTAAGGATGGATACAGTAGCCCAAGACCTTTTCAACATTGCATTGCAAAGAGACAGTAAAATCAAATTTGACATGCCTACAACAGGTCAGGGCTTTTAGGACCCCTCACTATTTTTCTCAGTGCTAAAGTCACCCTGCCCAGTTAACTTAGTCAAAGAAACCTCTACATAACATGTAATATTTTGCCCAGAACACAGAAAATAAATTAGCATTTAGTTATGTTTTTTATACATAAAGCCACAAGCTATGGGATCTACCAGGTATCATACGCTCCTCTTCCATCCTAATTTCTACTGAAGACCATTTATCTGCCTCAGAAGTAGGCACTATGTGCTAGAGTGATCCCTAAACTAACCCAGTAACCTCTAATTTAGGTGTAGCATCGAGTAAACCAGTAAGAGCAACATTAAAGTAGTTGCAAAATGCAAAAGCTCCTGCAACGTGCAAGCGCCCCTGAGCAGAAACACCTCACTCGAATTCCTCTTTGGGGCAGAGGTGCATTTACTGACACAATGCACATAGCATGAGATTCCTGTGGGAATCCAGGAACATCCAGGATAGCAACCTCATCCAGGAAGTAATCAAGAACCAGACCTCAGCTGGGCCAACCACAGCATGCCACATTGTTCACTTCAGGATATGAATGAATGCAACACAGAGATCACAAAGCTAGGAGACACTTGACCAGGATAACCCCAGATAATGCCCCTCTAAGCACACTTGTTAGTTCAATGCCAGATGCCAGAGCACCACCGTGCCCGAGCTAGCACAATCTGTGCTGTGCATACCCTGCATCACAGCTCAGCATCCATTTTTGCACGAGGCAAACCAAGGAAATAGCTCCCCATACATGTTCCCCACATTTCCTCCAGACAAACACGGACTCAATCTCCTGTCAAAGAGTCCATCATTATCTATGTGGTGACATATCTCCCTTCTATATACAGCCCTAAGCTCTCCTCCTTTCTAAGCATCTCAACTATTTGGACCCTGACACTGACGTAAGTATCAGAACCATTATCTCATTTCAGGTAAACAACTACAGAAACTGACATCCCTGTTTTTCCTGCAATGGGTTTTTGCTAAAAGTTATGTATCAGAACTGTCCCTGTGTGCTGGCCAGTCCCCCAGGATAAACAGCAAAACAATGGCCGTTTACCACGATAACACTACACCCTTGCAACCATCGCCAGGGCTGGGTGCCAGATGGTCATCAATATGGGCAACGGAGGGGTTTGGTGTGGTTATCTTATTTTGGAGAAGAAAAAGAATAGCAATACTCCTTTCCTCTAGCTCTTAATGTCCTTACAATGTCTTTCTCCTGGAGGAGGGGTGGGAATCAAGCCTTACTGCAAGCCTCTCTTCCACTTAGACCAACTTCTTTCAGCATCAAGTTTTCCAGAATTATAGAATCATTTATATTGGAAGAGACCACTAAGATCATAGTGTCCAACCATTAAACTAGCACTGCCAAGTCCAAATTCCTCTTTTTGGCCTACACCTTTGGACATGATCATTGAGCAGTACCTATTCAGTGCAGAAACATATACAAACACAAATACCCTGGCCCAGAAGGTTTTGGGATTTCCCTAATTTATTACAAAATGCCCTCAATGCTCTCTGGCCCCTCACTCTCTTCCTGGTACACCTTCTCTCTGTGCAATATATCAGGAATGGGCCCCATCTCATCCCACACTGCAGTCAGGTGCTCAGTAGAACAGTCAGTGGTTTGAACCCTTTGAAAATCTGAACAGTGACAGAAATTTGTCAACAGTGACAAGCTGGCATGAGGGCTCTAATTACGAGGCAGTGGCAGGAAAAACAGGTACCACTCTATATGTGCCCCCTGTCACTTTTTGGAAAAGGTGACCCCTTTTGATGTGAATTTTTCACAGTGCTCAGTGGCTGGGAGCCAGGCTAGGAGCCAGGCACTTGTAAAGCAGGCAGATGCAGACAGCCCTGCAGTCTGTCTGTGCCAGCACCCCGGCACATGGCTCTGCCACAGTGACAAACCAACTGCTCCAATAACCTATGGGTAAAATGCCTTGAAACACCTCAACCCTTCATGTTTCCACTATCATAGCTAAGGGCTCTTTCCCCACCAACCTGCTCTGGGAGCACCAGGCCCTCAAGTCTCTCCTCAGTAACTGCCTTCAGTTCATCTTCCACCAAGTCTTCACTGTACAAATATTTACAGACATACCTCTGCAAACAATCCTGACTTCACTGGAGTTATCGTCTGTGAAGATCTAAGTCCTTGAGGATTCCTTTTTTCCTGGCAAATACCAGGATACACATACAAAGAAGGTGAAGCCAAGGAGGTAACAGAGTCCAGAAGCAAAAAAAAAGTATGACATTTTCCACCTATTTCACTAGATTTTCAGACTGTCTCTAATTGCTGCCTGAAAAATTGAAGCACAGGGGCCTCAGGAGGGGAGGCAGCCCCTCCACACATCAGGACATGTCCCAGGGCAGTGGGAACCAGCACTGCCACATTCATCCCCTTATTCTTCCCTCCTACCAGGATGGCAGCAAGTAAAACAAAAAAAAA
>WEKY01027086.1:49805-60212 GCA_013390045.1 Picathartes gymnocephalus | reverse complement strand
AAAAAAAAATTAAAGAAAAAGTATCTCTAGCTCTTTTCTACACACAGTCAATCACTGAATCAATCACTGCAGTCATCCTTCAACTGGAAGGAAAACCATGAAGCTGAACAAGATAAAGGAAGTAACAGAACATGCACACAAAAAAAAGAGTAACCTCTGGGAAGAACACAAGTTTGTTTTTCAGAAAAAAAGGCTTAAGGCTTTTTAGTTTATTTTGGATAATTATTTTTAACTGCATATCATTTTCAAAAATTATTATCCTTATACTTGGAATTGAACAGGACATCTATTTTTAAATAATATTCATTCAGTCACAAGTCATCCCCTGAGACAAGACAAATAATAAATCATGCCTCCAGCAAGTATGGAGTTGCCCTGGCTGTAAATAAGCCTGGCTGGCCATTCTATGTTGCATTCTATGTTCATATTTTACATGCACCCTGGATTGTATGTGCCACAAAAAACCCTTCTAATACAGGCATGTCGTCAGACTCAAGATCCCGCATTTTATATCCAATTAAATGCTCCAAAGTATCTTCTTTCAAGCCCAGATTCTGCCAGCCAAACCAGCTATAAACACTGAGGCAAGTTTATACACTCAAGCAGAGAGCAGGGTAGTACATTTTATCTTTATAAAATGGAGTCTCAATTTGAGAAGTAAAGTATCCCAGTCTCGTAACTGATAGTAGACCATCACTAGTGTTAACAGGAGATGGATGAGCACAGCTTGCTTCAGTCTAGTACACACTTTTCCAGTTTGTTCCATCTATTTTGGGGACTGTAATTTATACAGTGTGACACACAAAAAAGACAGATTACCACCAAGACACTGTCCCACTTGATGCCTCAGATATGCCTGACCATGGGATTCCACCTTCACGACTGCACTCCTACCATTAATTTCACTGTTTCTCCAAGAGGGAGAATGAGTCTCAAACTAGCAAGGGTTGATCACCCTCCAAAAGCAACCCATTTTGCAAGGCCAGATATTGTTATTTCATCCTACTGCACACACCCTTACCTAAGGGAAGCAAAATGCTTGAGTGAACACACTTCCTTTTTTTAGATATGGTACCCTACAACACAGAAAGAGCTGTCACACTACAACCCTGTTGAGCACCTTGCTCAAAAATAACTGATCCTGCAAACCAGAGAGTTTGGGGACTTTTGATTAGACTTAGTCTGTTTTTCAAAGCTCAGAAAAGGTACATTCTGTCTCTGTTTTTTCTTCAAGGAGAAGAACACACCCAATACTGTTAGTCACAATGTAAGCAAAGTAACTACTATCTTTTACCCATGATGAAATATTTAACACTGTCTGCTGAGAAGGGGAAGTTACTTACCATGTAGTGACAGAAAACCTACTCCAGCAGATTACAGGTAGAGAAGGTCTCAGTCAGGAAATTCTTAGCTCAAAGAATTGAAAGACAACCTTCATGATCTAGTATAGAAATTATTTCCCCTCTTAAAACAAATATGAACAACAAAACACTAAAGTTCATCAACTTCAAGTTTCCAAAGTTTTAGGAAGCACTTACTTCACTACAGCCTAAATGAAAACTTTTCTAAACAGCGGGTTTAGATTTAAAAAAAAAAAAAAAACAAAAACTAAAATTTGGTTTCTCAGGTCCATGCTTCACTTCTCTCCAGAGAAGAATCTACATAAAGACCCCAAGAATTCGGTCCTGAGACTTCATGGCAGGTTCTCATGCTCCCTCCTGCCATGCACACATGGATGTGTAAGAAAGATGAAGACAGTGCATTAATCCTTTTGGCATAAAAAGGCATTTGTCCAAACTCGGCAGAGGTGTCATTAAAGGAGGGGCTCTGCAGGAGGACTGAGAAGTAACAGACACGACTATGGCTGATGCAGCAGTCACTCTATCCCTGCATCTCAACAGCTAAGTCTTAACTAATCTAGGGGGTTTTTTGGATAAGAAAGTACAAGAAAAGCATATACATGGAAACAAGTTTTCCAAGTAGTGGTATGATGCACCTGGGCATTGGAAGCTTCTTGCCAGCACTGGAGTATACTTGCAAAAACTTGGCCTCTACGTTTCACATGTTGCTCTTCACTGGGGAGGGGAAAGAAAAGAGCAACAGGGATCTGCAGAGGCAGCAGTGCAGAACATCCAGGTTAGGAGCCTGACATCCATGGACTCTGAAAGAACTCTGTTCATAATTTTAGTGAAGTATTTTACAGTCTCCTTTCTTTCAGTACTGATTCTCCTGTAACCAAGGAAATTTCAGTTAACATTCAGAGGGCAAATAATGAACCTGAACTGGGTTTCAGCAGCCTTCAAAATAGAAGTAAGCCCAACACAGAATGGTATGATTTCTGAGAATGGACAGAGCTCCATTTCAACTCTTCCCTTCTCTTTCTCCTTTTCCATTTTGAACATGCTGATTGTGCACTTAAGTATAAAATCACTTCCACATTAATACAATTGTTGACATTAAACTTGTCTTATCAAGACAACAATGTAATCTTTCAAAAGTATGTCTCACAACTTTAATAAATTCTCAAATGTTTGGTGAAACCAGAATAGCTATTAGCAGGGGTGGGTGTTTACTTAAAAATGTCCTTTTGTCCTGAATTAGCTCAATGCTCCCAATCTCAGTGTGCCACTGAAACTCAGCAACCTCACCAGCAATTACGTGGGCACTGTGCAAGTGACACTGTCAAACAGAGTACTTCTCTGCACAGACTATAAGGTGTGCAAATATATTTTTTGAGTACGAAGACTAGAGTGAATACTTTAATAACTCTCATTAAACTTAATAAGCTCTATTCTAAATGAAAAGTGTGTTAAATAAGTTAAAAAAATGTTTCTTTAAAAGCTTAGTAAATCAAACCAACAAGTTCTAAATTGGGCAGAACAGCCAGGTCCAAGAGAAAAATTCATCGGCATAGAGAAAAAGCACTCAGAGCACAGCAATTACACATCACTATTCCAGGGAGAGCAAAACTATATTCAGAAGGACACCACCAAACTTTCTTGACAAAAGACTGTGGAAACTGAAAGATGCACAGTGTTAACACAATATGTTCCTGTGAATTTCCACAAGAAGTCTCATCCAAGGACAAGATGTACATGTAGAAACCATGAAAATAAGGGTGATGAACTCTCTCTGGAAATGATTTATGCTGACCATAGCTGTTGTTCATTAAAAAGCTGTAACAGAAGTAAAAGCCTGGAAAGAAGCAATAGAAAGGCTTTGCTCTGTTGGCATTAAAATACTACTTTATTTATTCTCTTCTGTTAATACAATCGTATTTTATAATAAAACTACTAAAACAACACAGAAACCAAAAGGCTTTGCTCTATTCCCAGTGTGCTCCCATAAAATGTTCAAATAAATCCCCATTTGTTATTCATGCACAGACTGCTCCTCTTTGCTCATCCAGGATAGTGTGGTAAATTAAGAACAAAAATAGCTAGCAAAATGTTTCAGAAGTTACCCATCATACCACTTTTCTCTGATCAATAATTTGTAACATAACATTTTAAGAGGATATTCCATCTCTGGTCCTCTGCCATGATCTAAATTGGAGGGGGGGAGGGGGTGCAAAAAACCACATTTCAATGCTAGGAAATAAAAGCAGAGTGCACAGGAACTAACTAAAGTTATTTGTGGAATGAATTACATAGACCCATCAAAGCATGTTCTTTCATAGCTTAATTGCATGTTTCTCCACAGATAAATGCATAAGCTATTGGCAGTCCTCATATATTTGTCTAACTCCACTACAAAATCTTTCATTTTCTGGATGGTAGGTGCTCCTGGTTTATAACAAGGTATGGGGAAATGATGCTGAAGTCCAGAAATGAACTTCATTATCAATTTATGGCTGGAAAGTACTGCTGTACATTCCCTATACTGATCATCAAAATGATCTTAAGAACACATCATATCTCTGTCAGGTACCCAGATCCTTTCCTACCATAATGTGTCTGCGTTTCTGAGATAGAAATTGGTCTTTTACTGAAACACAGTCACCATCTCCCACTAGACAGATGTTCAACAGCTCTTCACCACTTCTTCCATATCCAGTAGAAGACCCACACACCTGAAAAGATGGTGGGCTGCTAGAGAATGCTCCCCCAGAACAGGAGCTGCCTCCTTACAAGAGGAACTACAATTAAACTACATAACTCTCAAGTTATTCTTCTCTGGCATCTTGACATGCTTGCTAATGCCTATGTCCCATGCACTCAACAGAACAATGAATACCTAAAATTGCAATTTCTTAAAGAGTAAATGTATTTCTAAGCATAAGAAACCTTCAGAAGGTCACTGCCACAGTTGTGGACGTGTAGATGTCCCCACCAACAACCAGCTTCCCCTGGCTGCAGCTCTCATCCAGAGATGGTCAGACCTCCAGAGGGAAGATGCAGCTCAAAACGCACCCAAGCTCAACCCTACCCTTGGCTGAAGGAACTGGAAGTGTCCACACCCTCTGTTAGAGCTGACCATCTTCCAGCAGCCTTCCCACTGACAACCAGCTCCCAGCCTAGGCCCAGCTTCTGCAAGTACCATCTACAGCCAAGTCAGCCCCTACCTGCTGGTCCCACAGATAAGTGACAACAAAATATAACTACAACTGTTTATATTTCAGTTCATTTCTTCTGCTTCTTTCGGGCTTCACTTAGGGCTGAGCTCAACTCAGGCCCAATAATCAAAGTTCCTCTTTTTATTCTCTCCAAGGCAGTATGAGGTGGATGTCTTTTCAAAGAAAAGACTCAGAGACACCATATCCTAATGAATAAACAAACAGTAGTTTGACTCCTCCTTCTCAATGGCAGATGTTTCACTGGCTTTGCTGCTGGGTATATTTATAAATCAGTAGTTCCTTGCCTCATTCCCAAAACTAAAGCTTGCAATAGAGCCCTACCATTGCTCCTGTCAAACCCACAGATTCCAATGGACTGTTCTATTTCCTCAGGCTGTCATTTTTGTTGCTGCCTTTAAAACTCTCAGCTTTCTTCTGAGAATATACTGTCACTTTCTGAAATTACAGCTCAGCTGCATCCCCAGAGCACACTGGGGGAGGGGAGAAAGACATAAAACAGACTTCTGACAAGGTACAGGGCACTATAACTTATTCTTTCATCAACACAATAAGGAGTCAGACAATGAAACTCCTCCCTCCCACCTCACAATGTTTAAACCCTGTTATTCACTCTTCAGACTGTTATTAAGGCATCCAAATAAATGCAGTTCTCCACAACTTCATGCTAGAAGTGCCTCAGTTCCCAAGATAAGTGGAATCAGCCGTGGTTTTCTAATTGTGCATTTTCTTTTGAAGGAGGGATACCGTGCAACACTTGAAAAGCAGATCATGCAGGCTCTGAGCCAATCCACCACCAATCCACACTGCTACCTGGTAGCAGAGCAGCTACAATGTCCTGAAACAACATCAGTTCGGCTCAAGCCCCCGTGCTCTTCCCCTTCCATGCCTACACTGATGTACCTATTCCTTACTTGTATCCAAAAGACTTTAATAACAGTACTTCCCTACTCTTCCCTGCTCACAAGAATGAACCCCAACACACACCATGGACAAGTGATTCTGCTAGGAGAAACCGTCTAGGGGAAAATCAAAATCAGGAGCAGTTACTGAGAGGCGTTAAGACAACTGAGCTAATTCTTTGCTAAGCTGCCCAGTGCTGTGAGCTTTAAGAATTTCTTATTATGCACACGACAATATTTTCATGCTACTTTTTGAGAGTCTTCCTTCTTTCCCCAGACCTGAGGGGAGAAGGGAGGACAGAGCTTCAAAGGGCACTGGGGAAGGCATAGAAAGAAACTCCACATTTCCCCTGGTCTGCCTTTCACCTAGGCAGCCTTTCTCCATAGGACCTTCATCAATGAGGGGTTCCCACAGCAGCAGCCCCACATCAGCTTTTAGATCTCTTTAGAAACATTTAACCCATTACATACAACGTCTCACGTAGTAGCTCTTGCTCAGGGTTACATCCTCCTTTCCTGGCAGAGCATGTGCAAATCAATAGGCTGCTTTTATGGTTTGGGTTTGAGGTTGGGGTTTTTTTTCCCCTCCCTGAGGAGCCTCAATTTCTATTCCAAGGCAGAGTCGTGCTTCAAACACACGGAGCAGCATATGTTATTTCTTCACCTACCAATCAAGATGCTAGAAGAAACCAGCCTGGTACTTCTATATCTGTCATTCCATAAACGCTAGGCAATACCCTAGAACTGTCTTCACTGCAGCATCCAATCTGTCCCCACCAGACAGCCCAAGAAAAGGAAGCGATACAGTTGACAGAAAGGAGCCAGGCTACAGCAACCCAAAGGCTCAGTCTTAAAAAAGTCATTTCAGTGTCTAGAAACAAGGAGAGCACGTTTGTCACTCATTTTTAACACCCTATCCACACACACACTGCACAAACGTCCTTGAAGAGTTCACACAGTGCAGATCTGGCTACACCAACTCTGCACCCACTTGACAGAACTCTATGGGTCCACCTGCAGCTATGACAACTCCTGACACTTTCATACCAATAAAGCCAAAACAGAAAAGGAGAAGCAATACATTTGGCCTGTAGTTACCTGGCAGTGAGAGACACAACTAAAGGAACTGGTTCCAAAGGCAACATGTGGCATCATGGGACAGGGAGATCCCAGGATCAAGGGAGCCAAGCCAAGTAAGCATTGCTTCAGGAGGCAGCTGTACAGTAGCAGCTCTCAGAATAAGCCTTGCCCCAAAAGTCCAAAACTAAGTTACAATTTCCTCAAAGCAGGCTTTCAGTCAAATACATTTGAGGAGAATTAAGTTCTACTGAACTTAGAGAGAGCTCATATTTTAAAATGCACCAGAGGCGCAATCTTCTAAAAATGTTTTTCCTGCTATGTCTTACTGTTTAATTATATATTACCATTCCAAGCTACCATAACAGATTTTAAGTGAGTTTGTCTTTTTTCCATAATTAATCATATCAAAGACTCATCTGTTTTTCAAGTCCGTGATGACAGCACTGTTTTCAGCACTACAAGGCAATCATCCCACAGCATTCCTTCCCGAAAGCCATAGCAATGAGAAAAGCTCACCTATCTGCACAAGATGCCTTTCAAAGATATAAATCAGCACCATATACATTGCTTCATACTACAGGTAAGTTAATAAAAAGGAAAACTGCTTTTCCATAGCAAGCCATTATACAGACACACAGGCAAAACGTAGGCTAATAATATCAATTATAAATCTATAAACCTAGCATAACCATCCAGGAACAAGTAGCCTACCCACTGAACACCACTAAGCCATCAGCATCCACCACTGGTGCACAAAAAAGGGAGGCAAACAGACTGTTGGTCTGAGAACAAAAAGCAGCTTCCTTTACACATTAACTGAAAGTTAAGTTATAAGCAGCTTTGGTCACCATAAAATGCTATTCTAAGTGCACAAGAGGTCTCTTCAAAGAACTTGTAGTTACATGTAGATCAATGCTGACAAACGACTTAATCAAACAGGAGCCTTATCCAAAGCAAAAAATAATAAATGCTAATTGGACAATAGAAAAAAGTCTTTTTTCTTTTATCACAAGTCACAGAAGTGATATTAAGGGCATAGAAAATCTCTGCTCTAGAAATATCAAGCACTTATCACTTACAACAGATTACAGCACATTTATTTTAAGTTTTTTTGCTGACCACTGAAGGAAAAACTGTTTCCAATATAATCAATAACATACAGAGATGCCCATTCAAAGTGTTTTATCCTTCATCCTCTCAGTTTGAACTCCCTAAAGAAAAAATGAGATACTTGCAAATTTACTTTTTCCCATCTGTGAAATTCTATGACATACATCCCCCTCCACCTCTTTTTTTTTTTTCGTAAAAGTGACAAATGGAAATCCTGTTAATTGATTTTGATTGGTCTATAGAGAAATCATGATTTTCTGCAGTTCTCCTAAATCCTTCACATGGCTCACAGGTAGCTTCCCAAGTCTAAGGAAAAGAATACATAGCTTGTTCTACTAATAAAAACAAGCATAGATGGGCCCCACACAGCCCTAAGCAGGTGTAAAACTTTGTGTCTTAATACAGTCTCGTAAGAGTGACTTTAGACTCCAAGCTCAATAACCAACACATTGCCTGACAGTGCCACCTTTATGGCTTTCTACTTGCTTCACAGTTTTACAAAGCAAGATAACTAAAGCAGCAATGACTACAAAAAAAGACAATATATTCAGCTGACAGGCTGCTAAAGACTAAAGTTTACATTTGTATGCAAATATTTAGGAACATTTTTACTAGTACCATTGTTTGTTAAGGTCTGACACAGAAAGATTCTGGCATTTCAAATTATAGTATTCTTACAAGTCATTACAAGAACAACAACAAAAAAAGACTTAGCCATAGATCTTAAACATCCCTTTTAGAACACGAATGGTTTTAAATAACCACAATATCCTGACAGCCAGGTGATCTGTTCAGAAGAGATGTAGACAAACATTGAAATAGACAGACAATTACCCAGGAAAGCACAGAGAAAGTAATCTTTACACAGGACATTATACATCTATCTTCTTTTATTTACAAGAATAGAGTAAACTGTTTTCAGTATGCTTATTTAAAAATGCATAGGAATAATACACACTAAAAAAATATTATGACATATTAAATCACTTGATCACATATTAAATCATTTAGAGAGTTTTTTACTCACCGTGGTTTCTGTATGTTATTTATTCAGTGAAAATATTAAATGCACATTTGAACATGCTCCCTAACCAAAGTGTTAAGAGACTTCCCACATCACTGGTGCTAAGAACTTACAGAGCAGCAAGAAACAAAGCAGCTTGTTTTCTGTGACAGCAAACTATTGCCTCTTTCTGATCTCTTGAGCCTCAAAAGCCATATAGATGCCTTAGCTACCCCAAATATTACTAAGTTATAACACTTCTACTATATTTCAAGTCTTTCAGACTGAAGAGCATTTCATGCTGGAGAAATCTTCCCAGCAAAAAAAAACAATCAGTTGTCCTTACTAAGCATCAAAATTAGCATTCTCTTTCCAAAATATCTATGAAAATTAAAGTATCTTCTCCTTGGTCCTGACAACTAGCCTTTAATTTGCTGTCACCTGTGCTTCAGGAAACTTCAGTGTTTTCATTAGGAAAACCCTCCCACAGATTTATTTGTAGTGAATGGTTCAGATCTGTGTAGTACAGTAGTACAGTAATTTATTTGAAGAACTTACGCATCCAGATGCAAACCAGCATAATATTTAGAAAAAATTATTTAAGATCACTCATCACTCACTATTTTTAATTTAGTGCACAAATCTTTTAGGCTTGTATTCAAGTTTACAGCATTTTCTCATTCACACTGAAGAAACTTAAAGTGGTTGTAACCGGAAATTTACAATCATCTGCCCTAACCAAAACAACGGAACTTACTGTACAAATTTTTCATTAAAAACCTCCAATACATGCATGTTTCCTCACATCCTATATAACTGTAGTGCTTACACACATACATACATACAAACTGTCTGCAAGCTATCCCCACTCTCAAAGCTCATAAAGATGCTGACACAATCAAATGAAGTTATGTCCAGAGGTTCCACAGTAACAGCAGAAAACAAACCAACCCTACAGAATTCAAGATGAAAAACCCACAAGTATCCATTTCATAAACCGCTCTTCCAGAAGAAGAAGACTCAGAAAGCAAAGGTCTAAGAAACTGTTCAAACACCAATGGGATCCTGATCAAATTCATGTATGTAATCTGACATACCAAATCACAACCAACTGAAGACCTATAGTTTTTAACATGTGGAAAATTAGAAAAAAAACCCAAATCACTGCTACGTTTGCTAGATATCAAAGGAAAATCTTTTGGTAACAGGAGCATCTTGCATGTAAGGAAGAAAAGGGAGCCTGTGAGGCTGAGGAACTGAGCATCCAGCCTCTGAATGGAGCAGAAATTTCTACCAAGGCTTACAAAACTCACAGCTGTCCTTCCAAAACCTCTGCTCTCCCCCTGCTAAAGTGACGGTACCTCATTACCCACCTCAGCAACTCTCAGAGCCTCAGGAGACCCCAACACACTACAACCAAACAAAATCCACATTCTCCCAATAACCTTCAGATCTGTTACACAAATGTTTTGCTGGAGGAAATGCCTGAGAGAGTAGCCTTAGACAACTGTTTTACATTAAGGAAGAAGCACATTAATTTACTGCATGAGCACTACTGCGATGCACTTCGAGGAGGTACAATGTTGCAGCCACAGTTGCCATTTTCAGTGTCCGAGAATAAACACGAAAGCTACCAACACCAGGCTGCATAAGAGCACTTCAGGCACACGGCTATTTACAAAAGTACAGATAATTATGATGCCAGAGGTGGATCCCAAATGAACAGACTTGACTAATAC
>WEKY01027086.1:24168-48376 GCA_013390045.1 Picathartes gymnocephalus | reverse complement strand
CCCGGCCCTGCGGCGGCCCCTCCCTCGGCCCCGGCGCCCCCTTTGTTGGCCGGGCCAGCGCCGCGGGTGCGGGAGGGCCGCCCCGGCCGCGGCCCCTTCTCCGAGAGAGGGGCGGGAGGGGCCGGGCCGGCGCGGAGGGGAAGAGAGGGGCGGAGCGGAGCGAGTCCCGGCCGCAGCCCCGCTCCTCCCAGGGCTCCGCCCGAGGTGGCGGTGAAGCGTTGTCCCGCTCAGCTCCTCCCCTGGGGCCTTCCCGTCCGCACCTGTGCGCTACCGCCTCTCCTTCTGCTCCTGTCCCTCCTCAAATAAGCGCAGTGGCGCAGCACTTCTGAGATGAAGCGCCCCGCGGCGTCCCATGAACTCCGAAGTCAGGAAGCGTGACAAAATTTGAGAAGCACTTAGGAAATTTACAAACAGCCGGAAACAACTCTCCCGAAACTCGCCTGCTTTGGCCAGGTGTCCGTGCCTCATCTCACGGGGTCACTTGGCAGTGACAACTCCTGGGTGGTTTTCAGCTGGGCAAGAAAGGAACAGTTATGGATCAATAAAAATGTGCTGATGCTGGGTGTCTGTAATCATGTTTGATGTATGAACAGACATAAATGCTGTTACAATATTTAGCTGACACTAATTAATTTATTGCCACATTTGCAATCTGGGAATGAACTTACTCGTGTTTGCACAGCCAAGTAATCCATGCTAACCTGTACTGTGAGGCTGCAGAACACGTGGCTATATTTATCTCAACAAGCATTAGTCTGAAGTTTCAGCAGTATCAGAGAGAAACTGTAGCTGACTAATTCCTCCCTGTTACCTACCAGGCCCCAGGCTATGCAGCCCAAAATATCTTCAAGGTTAGATGCATTCCCAACACTGAGTACTTCACCACCTAAATAAGACAGGCCAGCAATCTGTGGGAAAGAAGGTGCAGAATTTATTAGCTAGCAGAAAGGAGGAAGCCCAGGCTTGGCAAAGTACTTACTCTGTATCTCCAGGTGAACAGAAATTGGTAGCAATGTGAAAGGAGGAAGATTAGTCTTCAAAAGTCTTTTTTCTTACCAGTACACAGCTCGTGGGTTTACTAGGTGCTACAGATAACAAGAGCAAACAATGACTACATGTATGGTAGCCTAACCTAACTTTGATATTTACCCTTACTTTACTATTTCCCCCAAGGAAAAAAGAGATACCTCAAAGAAACACAATCTGGTACCTGTAAATTATTACTATCATAAGTCTAACTGTATTTAACATTTTTTCCTCAACCTTTGACTGGTGCAGTACATGTGGAACAGGGACTGGGTCTTTTGTTTCTTTATTGCAGGATGGAAGGCCTTGCAGATACTGTGCTATATTTTTGCCTTTCAAAGAAGCCTAAAAATGAAGATGCCTAGTTTGGATCATTCCATAGATTTCCTTGGTGTTTCAGTGCAAATTAGTTAATTAATCCTTGATCTGCTTAATCCAAACCACTGCATAAAGTCATTAATGGTTCTTACTTATAAAAGGATAATAATAATGTGTCAAAAAATTTTGATGACTGGAGTTGTGAATCCATTGAGAATTGCAGCTCATGGATGACAAACACTATAAAACCATGGACATCGATACCTATCAGTGTCTAACTGTAAGGCAGTGCTGAGCAGTAGGCTGGATTTTTGGAAAGGTATGGCTTGTGTTTATGCCTATTTATTTACAGTACCCAGAGAAACCTATACTGCAAACATAATGTTTATGGTTAGAGGAGCATCACTTGTTCCCTGCTGCTCTTGATTGGCTTCTCTGCCCCATCCCATGCATTCCCTCTGCATGCTGGATTTTCAGTGCCCAGTAACACCCAGACACTGGAAACCCACAATCCAGACCCAGCTGCTTTTCATACAGTTCAAGAGACATAAAACCCCATGTAACCTAGTGCCCACTCAAGAGTCAGCACAGATGGAGATTGTCACTTCCCACTCCTCGCAGCAGTGCAGGGATAGGGATCCCAAAGCACTGCACTGCCTTGCCTAGTGCAGGGAAATGCTGAGTGAAAAAAAACCCCTTTCTTTTGTGGGCTGCACCGAGGGGATTACTCCTTTCACAGAGGTTACCCAAGACCACTATCAGGTAGCAATAACTTTGATTGCTAAAAGCTGCAGTCAAACTGATAAGCAGGAGGGGAGAGCTGCTATATCCCATTTCAAATCTCTGTGTGTAAGTCCAAGGTCCCAATTTTTACAATCTTGCTCTGAAAGCACCTACAAATTATTTCTCAAAAAGAGACACATTTCAGTTTAACCTCATAGCATTTCATCTTTTTTCCTTTTTTTTTTCCTGTTTTAGACAGAAGTAGCATCATTAAGTTCCTTTGAACTGCAAAGTGCCAACAGAAGGGTAACAGAATAATGAGACTGCACACTACCTCAAGGAAGCAGGTGAATTTCTTCCTGGTGTGTTTCAAACATGCCTCTCCCCAGAGCCATCCTTACTCTACTGCTGATCAAAGCCTGAGTTTTCTGAGCTAGTTGTTTACACTATAGGCTTCTCATGCAGTGGCTATAATTTATATATATACAATTATATATACATAGTGTATAATTTTTATATGGTCTTTAGGCACGTCTTCATCAGGGGAAAGAATGAAAATTTCCTACCCTTTAATATTCTGTACATGTATATGCTTTAGGTCTCTCTAATTTTTTATTCCAGTGATTGGCAGAATTAGAAAATGGTGACTAGCTCAATTTTAAAGTCAAAAAACAAAGTCTCCACTCAGTTGTATTTCTAAAACCTGCATTCACCTACAAATACCTACTGACCATTAATATCATGTGGATTGTTTGGCACAGCTTACTTTTCCGTAAATGCGGAATAAAATAGGAAAATAAAGGAAAAGTCCATTAACCCCTTAGATAATGTTTAAAAAGACAAAGGGAACACAGAAAAGAAAGGGGGCTGAGAAGATGTGAGGCCCTTGAACTTTGACCAAAGTAAATAAATACTTTATTCCATGGTGCATGAAGACAATGCTGTTGTGAGGCTCTGAGCTCATCTTACCTTGTCTCCTTCTCTTTTCTTTGTTCTTAGCATTTCTGTTTTTAGAATACACTCATAATTGACAGGATTACAATATAACTAGGAATTTTGTGTATCTCAGTACCTTGAGATTGACTGCTATAATAATGCATGTGCCCATTCATCAATGTTTTGTCATGATTTCAGAAAACCATTCCATATTCAGGAAGACAGGAGATACCAAATGGATTGCTTTGTAAGTAGAGCATCTTTATTACCCCTTTCTGCATAGCCCATCATGTTGTCAGTCTCAGTTATCAGATCAGGCAAGCTGTTACTCAGCAGACTTTTTTTTCCTGCAGAACTTGCATCAGAATTCAAGTTAACAGCTCCTTGGTGCTTTGGTGCTTACATACTGCACTAACCAGTTAGTACAAGTACCTTACTATTTTCATTATCTCTAATCCAAGGAGAAACATATATTTAAAAAAATTAATAAATAAACATTCTCATTCTGTATGTTCCTCTTGTAAGAAAAATGACGAAGTTTTTCTAAAAGTTTGGGTCAGTTTTTCTGCAACTCCTTTGGCAGTACCTTTGAAAAACTTCAGTACATCAGGATAACATAGCTGGTTTCTCATCCTCTTTTTTTCTGTAATTTAAAATCTTTGGAGTTATCTTTGTTGTTCAAGCATCTCACACTAAAACATCCAAAGTCAGCACAATTTTAAATGTGGACCAGCATTTTCGGCCTCTCACTTTTAGGATGGGATCTGATTTTAATGTTAAATTGTTTCTTTTTATTCCAAGGTCAGCTGCCTTTGTGTGCAAGGTCCTTGTGAGCTGCTCCATGAAGATCAACATAGCTTAAGAAATTCAACACTGTTCTGCTACAGCAAGTTAACCATACATCAGGATCCACTAGGTGCAGAGAACAGACTGAGGCGTGGGGCAGCAGGAATCCTGATAAAGACATGAGCCCAGGGTGCAAGATGCCCTTTGAGCAAAATGCAGTCACAGGTACCACCACAGGTCCACCTGCTTTAACCTAAAGAGAAAGCAGTGTATTCCCCTTATATATTTCCATTTCTAAAAGCTGGAATCTGTATCTTCAGTAGATTCTTTACACTCCATTTATATCTTATTAGATTTGATATATCTATCGATTAGATCAGATTCAAGGGAATATTGTGTGCATAAAATATACTGGAAACTTGTACCTTAAGTTTCAGCAATTTTTTATAGCTTCATTATAAAACCCCAGAAAACTGCTCCATATTAATAGAAATGCTTACATCCCTTTAGCTGCAGTGACATTAATTTGAGTTACCATAATTTATCATCCTTCTGAAGAATATAACCTCTCAAAGTACATTAAATAAGAGTGCATTAATGAACAATTATACTAATCAATTTACCCTCCCAATATAACTCTCTTAACTGCAGCAGAGGATTGAAAAAAGAAAACCATCAACAACTGAGATGCCTGTGCAAGACAGGAACCTTTGACCAACACCATGAGGCAATCCCCTACAAGGGCAGGTGCAAGTTCTTAGTCAAAGTCACTCCTAACACAAGTTGATTTCTGTTTATTTCCTTTTTCTGCTTATTTGTCTCACTCCTGGCTATTTTTCAGTGCCATTCAATTCCTATTTGAATAGCCTGTGCTATATAACAGTGTAGGTTTGTTCAGTGGCTAGACACGTAAATACCTAATGCTTGTACAATTATAGAATATGTATACTTTTTCATCAAGTTTACCAGTTAGGGATTAGGCAAAGAAACAGAATTCCAGTGTTAACACAACATAGAAACTTGGGTAACTTGCTTCATTTTAGTAATTTTTGTTTTAGTAGGGAAAAAGTAGCATCTTCCATCATGAGCCCATTATCTATTGAGTGAAATAACACAATAATTGGACAAAGACAACTTGGAAACACTTTAAAAATGAAAGATCTCACCAGTCTGCAAAAATAATCAGTGGAAATGATGTTTCCTTGTAAGTCTTTTTATTTTAAGGGTAGGCAGTGGGAGAAGACACAGTTTATTCTTACCAAAATTAAATAGTAGCTCCTTAGTACTCCATGAGTGCCCCCAATATGGAATGACTACACACCAAATCTGGGGAAATGAAATAAAACAATTTTTCACAAATTCTCATTATTTTTTACATTTATTACCCTCACTTTAGATCAATTAGGTATGTTGCCTTTTCTTTGCTGTTTCCTGTTAAACTATCCATGTGGATGTTTTGTACGTGACCCCTTAAGATGTTCCCTACTTAGAATTTAAGGTTTCACATAGAAAATTGCCTAAGCGTTAATAACATGTCTCTCTGCTGGAAAACACAATTCATTAAGGTCTTTGGTGGGATAATGGCACCCCCTGGGACACCAAAGGCACCAGCAAAAACCTGTGCTATGGATGTCCCATCTTCCCACCCACTAAACACTTTCCATCCAAGTAAATTCCCCTGTAGCTTAGACTTGACATCCTGTGGCTTTTGCCTCCCTGAATCACACAAGGATGCAGATGGTTACTGAGACTGAGACAGATGACAGGTTTGAAATGCTTCAGCATTGATCCTTCCAGCTGCAAGACCACTGCAGCCCAGAAGATGTGTAGCAGCCCTCTCACTGCCCTGAGCAAATTCTTGCACATTTGGCTTCCTGACCACAGATGGACAACCTATGGCGAGAAGGCTTGGCCAGGTTTTGCCATATTTGCCACTGGGAGTGTGTCCTGAGAGCCTCTAGAAAGCCCCTCTCTTAACTAACTCTATAGGGGCTTGCAAGACTACCATCAGCCTCCTCTTTCCATAACATGTAGGTGCTAACGTGCTGAAAGCTTAAGTGATTTTTAACTACTACCACTAAGTGGCTGTTTCTTTCCCTGAAATGACAAGGATTTTGGCTTTTAACTAAGATAAATAAAGTCACTGTGATAACACTAGATCTGAACAGGTCAGAGTTACAGGTATGTATAGAAATTAATTTAATTCTGAGCAAATGAATAGCCTTTTTAGCCAACGTGATGAATTATGCATATGAAGTTTTATACCCACTGAAGGCTTTAGTTACGAGTTTTCTTAGTGCCTGCTGTTCTGTGGCTACGCCTGTAAAACAGATGCTCTGCAAGCTGTGGCATCTGACAAAGCCCACTTGTAGATCCCCACGCTGCCTACGTAAACCCTGCCTTGGTCACTTTGCATTTTCACATGCACTTTATAAGAAGGCAGCCTGTATGAGGTCACTTACCACTTGATTCAGTCAAAGCTATTTCAGCTAATGGTTTAAATCATCTTGATGAAGCTTCTTATCCCCCTCCCAAGTTCCTCCTGGACTGGACAGCAGTGGGACTGCCCACAATGAGGTGCAGGACAGAGATCAGCCACTTCACCACCCTCCCTTCTCCACATGCCACCATCTGGCTGGCCATGTGCTGGAATGTCTATTGTGAAATTTCCCCTACACGAGCAAGAAATCTTGGCTGCTCCATTAGGGCAGCCCTCTGTCTGCTTTGCACAGCCAGGGCCAAGGTTGAGGTCTGAACTTAGTGAGTACTGTGTGTTTCCCAGAGGAAAGAGCACTCTAATTTTTTTTNNNNGGGTTTGAAAGGGTAAGATTTGCAGAAGTGATGGGGAGCCACAACACCCAGCACACAGGACACTGTTGATGGGGGTGAGCTTCGCACCTCAGATGGGCAGGAATGCCAATGGTGCCCTTGCTAGAACTGCTGGCACACTGGGGCTGTGCCTGCTGCCTGACTGCCACAGGAACTATGTGCCCAGTTCAAGGAAAAATGTTTGGCTCAAAGCACACAGTTCTTCAGGGAACAAGAAATTTGCCTGTACCTTAAATTATTTTGCAGCTACTTAAAGAACTGCTGTGCTAGAAGCTCTGCAGGCAGTAATTATTCTTCCATTTTCTTCTATTAGGCAGCTCTGAACTGAGCCATGAAAATTGCTTTGAAATCACAGTAGACAAAGAGGAAACTTTTGGACTTAATTTATTTTGGGATGTTCCAAACCAAAACTGTTGTCCAAACCAAAAAAGAAGTCCAGCCCTGCCAAGTCCTTAATCATTGAAATGAAGAAAGAGACCACAAAACTGAATGAAGAGGATTGAAACAATTTTCCTACACTGAAAAAGCCCCTTTTTTGGAGTTACTGTCAGAAGAAAATAAGGGAGCAACAAAACCCCTTAATACTTCACTGATGTATCTAACTGGCAGTTACTTGCAGAGGCCAAACCTTTGAAATCCAAGCAATACTGGAGTTTGTCCTTGCTGCGAGACAGCTCATATGTGGACTTTGCATTTCAGAAAACAAAGCCTTACTAGCATTTCAAGGGAAATTTCCAACCATGTGAGAGCAAGAGTCTTCTTAAGAGTATCTACCATACTCTGCCATTAGAACATAATTGTAACATCATATCCAAGTTCTTACATTTCAAGCACTTATAGACTCATCTTAAAAACATCTAGCAGGTACAGGATGACCTGTACCAGGTACAGGTATTATTTCTATCACAGAAGTAATGAAGAGCTCACTCTGTCAGGATCAGGTGCCATTGAGCTTGACAGAATATAAACACAGAGCAATAAAGTGTCTCAACCCTACAGCTTATATCTGGAACCAAGAATGAAGTTATATTTTAAAACTCTGTGAATATTATCTGACAAATGGTGTAACATCTGTTAAAAGGACCAATGTATATTTAAAGTACAAATGTATCTAAGTTCCGGAAAATTCGGAGTTGAAAGCTAGTCTGGAATATGATGCCATGAACATGAAAAAAAAGGCAACAGCAAACAAAATTGTGTGACTGGGAAAGCTAGCTGGGAATGAGACTTCATTTTAGAAAATCCCGTGATACATTTGTTATGAAATATAAAATCATCTGTACTATCCCTCAAGTGGCAATCACCATCTAGCAATATTGTGTCAGCATCAAACCAGAAAAAGTCCCGATGGGAATGTGAAGAAGCAGAGTGCAGTACAAAACTGGTTTCAGCAAGTGTATTTCATCTCAGGATGCAAATGCTCACAGCACAGTTTTGCTCAAGTTACTAAATACCGGAGCACAGTTCCTGGGAAAAAGCCCTGCGGGCTCACCCCTCATCCCCTCCCTCCACTGCTGTTTGCTTAAACCATTTGTGTGTACTTAACTCCCCAAGACATGTTGCTTGGTGTCTCTGGGTGTGATTCAATGAGCACATAGACAATCCATTTGAGTCAGGGACCCTGCAGACCCAGGCACCCCTGTGTCCTGCACCTCAGCATGTTTCTGCCCTCTCAATGCAGCCAGTCCTACCTCTCAACCTGCCCTCAGCCAAGTGGGTGGTAGAGGCCAGGAGAAACACTTTTACTCCTATTTTGTCTGTTACATTCACCAATTTGTTCTTAAACAGTCTTTGAGGCCTTTTTTTTTTTTTTTTAAGTATGTCCTCCCTGTCACATGCATGGCACTAAAGCCCACATAGCGCTATTCAGTAGCATTTACTTTCTCAGGAACCATGAAAGTTTACTTTTCCACAGAAAGAGCTTTGCTATTTTGAGCATGGAATGAGGTGCATGACTGCTCCTGGAGGTCCCACTCCCAAAAAGAGAGTAAAGCAAAACCCTGGATGCCTCCCACTGTAGTGCTGCGCCCAAAGGGCTCAGAGGAGAGCCAAAAAGGATCTTTTCCAAAAAAGGATCAGCAAAGCCTCAATTAGATGTTCTTAATATAAAAAAGAGAACTCTTAAAAAAACCATAAAAGTATTACAGCAGGCTCTGAGGTGTATGTACGAGATGCCTGCAGCCCACCACACTGACCAATATCGAGGTATATGTACTGCAAGTGAGACTGCCTGGCCTCCAGGAGTGTTTGTGGCAAGGTCTGCAGGGAGCAGGAACAGCTTGGAGATGTCCAGCTGGTACAGTAGAAAACCAGGTGAGTTCTGAGCACACAAAACACCTCTTCACATCCTGACATTTTGCTGTTTCCCTGTGCTCCACTACATAGCTCCATTTGTTATTTCTCATCAGGTAAAAGCTTTAGACCATCTCAGTGTTGTGTTTCAGTAATGCCCAGACTTGAGCCGCCAAAGAATGCAACTCCTCCATCCTATGCTTACACCTATGGAGTCATGAATAATAATAACACCGATGACATCTGTCTCTGTTACAGCTGCAGCTCAGGGAGCCTTTTTGTCTTATTTTTATTTTATACATCCTTGGACATAAATTATAACTACAGCAGGTCAACAATACAAACCAAACATTTAAAAATCACAATTCTTAACTTAGATGCCATTAAAATGTTCTGCCCACCTCAAACAATAGATGATTGATTTGTGAAAGCTGATGATTTATTTATAAAGATGCAAAGTGCAAAGCTGCACCAAGATCTCAGGGCAAGAGAGTGACCCAAGCAGTGTGTTATGAAACCCTCCACTGACACCTGTAGAAGATAAAGTATTCAGCAGAGGGAAAAACACAACAGGGAGAATATCCTGAGCCTTAGGACAAAAGCAGGTAAAGGTTTCTTCGGATTCCTCCATTTCTGTCAGAAATAAATACTTGAATAGCAATTTTTAAAATAGCAATTGGCCTCATTTGTAACATTATCAAATTCCACAAATCTTCCAAAGGGCCTTCTTCTATTTTGCCACTCCACATACTTTTCCCTCACAAGCCAAAGCCTAGAATTTTTTTAGGAATAGTAACCAATAAACAGAGGAACAGGAACACTAAGAACAGGAAAGAAACATTACCAAATTCCAATATGAAAACTGAAGGAAAACAGAACATTTTCAACAATGCCTGAGGAAGTCTACAAGTCCTAGAGCTGGTCAGAAATTCTGTTAATCCAATGATTGCTTTTCACCTTTAGGATACACTTTCAAATTCAGCTAAATCTGTCATTAATCATTAACATAATACTAATTTCTGGGTGCTCTCCTGTACACACATTCAAGATTAACCATTCGAGCATGAAATTTATAACTAAACAATACAACTTTATTCACAGAGTATTTCCATGGGTGGTGAAGTAATTCAGGTGCTCTATGAGTTCTCCTCACAGGGCATCCTCTCCAAACACTAGCCATGCCCAGTTTGATTTCAGTGCTGAGCTATGATTTTTTCATGAGCTTCACCTGGTGCAGAGAGAAAGGAACACCCAGAAAAAGCAGTGCAGATCCCTGACTCACCATCCCCCATCCTGACAGCAGCAGAAACACCCCAACATCCCTCACAGACAACAGGCACTGTGGGATGGCACCAGCCCATGCCCTGGTCTTCCTAGATTTGGCCCCAGCCCATCACTACAGTCTTTACCAGAGTTAAGCCTCTAGTTTTTCTTCCTTAGCAGGAATTTTCCGTCAACTGTTTCAGCTGGAAACTATCCACCTTCCCGCACTGAGAGAGGCAGAAAGCAGTCAGGAAGAGCAATCCCCAAACACCACATAAGGTTTTACATTTGCCAGATGCCCCAGTAAGTTTGCCAGTCTCCCTCGGCTGCAGGAATGGGGTCTCAGATCCACCAGCAGAGCCAGCCATTTGCTCTCCCATCAGAGAGCCAAACCAGCAGAAGGAGTTGTTCCTGTCAGCACCCACATTTCTGCTGCCTAAGAATTTTCCAGCCCTCTCAGACTGGAACAAAGAAGCTTTTCACAGAGGTCCAGATTGCCTCCAGAGCCTGTCCCTTCTTTATTTACAGGAAAACTCTTAGGTTTAGTCTGGGGAGGTCTGCAGATTGCCAGGGGCCTCTAGGGGAAGAATTCTGTCAAAGAATGTATGTTGCAATGCATGCTCAAAAGGGTCTGCTTTCCGATTCATTTAATCTTCCCTGGAAATTAACTTCACAGCCCCAGCTCCACTGACATGATTTATCTTCAGATTATATTTGCCTTTCATGCCTTTATGATCTACTTTTTTTCCTGAACAGCTCAATTACTTTGGATTTGTAGAGCCAAAGACACGACACCTTGCAGGGCCAAGCGGGTACCTAACTAGGAAGTTCTGTGATAAGGCTGGGCCAGAGGGCAGACTTTCCTTTCTCACTTCCATGTTGCTACCAGGTCTGCATCTCCAGCACTGCTGTTCACCTGACTCCAAAGAAAACTGCTTCAGCACTGAGGGGAGCAGTGGGAGAGTGATGCCAAGGCAGAGAAAGGAAACACATTACCCCTTCTGGCCACCACTATACATATCTACTCCAGCATAAACTGTACCACAGAAGTATGATGAGAATGAGATCCCAAAGCAGATGGCTGAATGGATCCAGGTAACGCAGGTGGTGACCTCAAACTGCTCATCTTAGCATACTGTTTTCAGAGACAGGAAAAGGATTTAGTAACATACACACCAGTATTTAGTCCTAATTAGCCACCCAAGAAGATGTTACATATAGGACTGATGAGACACTTTTCCTGAGGCAGCAAAATTCCACCTAAAGCTTCAGATATCAACTTAGTCCTGTCAAACACCTGGATGGTCCAGAACTGAGCGAAGTTCCCTTGCAAACAGGGGGAAGGGCCATTGCCTCTATCCATCTGGTTGCTGCTGTGTACAAGGAGAGAGAAACTGCAATATTATTAGCTGATAACAAGCTCATATTTATCTTAGCTATCATGTACCGGTTTCCCTCTAATTATGCAGAGAAGGCAGATACCTATTATTTCTTTCATCTGGCACAGGCGTTCTCTCTCTCTGCTTACGTACATGTAGGCAATGGGGTCAGCCACTCAAGGTAGTATTATCAGACTCTACTTTTATAGATTTTCTGTAGAAAAATACATGCAGTCAGACTCCCCAAGAGGTGGAGATATCAAATAAGATAGCACTGAATCCATGTCACCCATCTTCATCAGCCACATCAGGCATATGTAAGGACAGGACTGTATTCAAGCTAAAACAATATTGGAGTATTTGGGGCATGGAGCATAGAAAGGTATTTTTAACTGGGATGGTCTCATGATAGAAAAGGAGCAAGATTTGAAATAGGTTTTATTGGGTCACCTGATACACACAGTAGACAAGTTTTCAAGCATGAAAAAATCAGGAAGCAGTTGCTTTAATGACAGAAGAGCATCTGGTACAAAATGCTAGCAGCAGCAGTATGGAAATGAGGTGAAAAAGCATCATGGAAGAAATTATCCAAAGATTCTCATCAAATAAAAAAATCCTGCATTAGCATGATGGGATAACTTGGGATACTTTGGAATTTTATGATCCATGCACATGCGTGATGAAATTGGTACTTTTTAAACACAGTCCTGCTATCAGGCTAGGATGAATTCCTGGGATGGTTTCTAGTGAAAAAACACAGTGCAGCTAGAAAGAACTGCAGCACTAAGATTTTATTTTAGTGAAATTGTCATTAACATTTCACCTAATGTAAGCCAATCTTCTTTACTTAGGAAAAGGTATCCTTTCACACCCTGTAATTAGTTTGATTTCACCAAAAGAATTCTATACCAGCTGCTCAAAGTCAATCAACAATGTCCTTTTTTTTGTACAACAGACTGAAACACCTGTCTCTTTTATAATTATGATTTTATTTTTGTTAACAGTAAAATAAAGACAGTTAAAGACTAACTTGGTCGAAGGAAATGCTTTCAAATCTGAGGGAGAGTAACAAATAGTTCCATTGCTTATCTCATTCATGGATTAGAAGTCCCCCTCATGCTGAGGTTAGTTTGGGTGGGACAGCATTACAAGTGTTTGAGCCATGAGAACAGCATTCTTCATACAGTTGTTTTAGCTAACACAGTGGCTGGGTTCCCAGAGGAAACCATCAAGTAGATTAGTGTATGTTAAAACAACTTCAGTTTTAAAGCCCCCAAAGCTATAATCATTGATAAGGACTACCTGAGGAACTGAAGTGCTCAGAAACAATTGTTTCAATGATAAAATCTTCACAGCAGCTGGTATCAAGTGTTCATATGAGTACTAAAAAGAAGTGCAAAAGGTTTTATAAAAATTAGAAAACAAAAACAAAGGTATGTTGATGAATGCAAACCACCACCATGCAAGGTAAGTTACATTCCGACTATCCTTTCCATTGAGATACCAGGGTTTTCCAGTATTCCTCCCTACTTATCTTTAGAGATTGAATTTGCATGGAATGTGAAATGTTTTTATCTGGAAGCACCAAATCCCTTAAAATACCAGAACTTTGTTCTCTCCGACCTGAAGCCACAGTATGAGAACCTAAGAACAGCTAAACTAGCAGTCATTAGCCGTGTCACACGTGCAGTAACCAAAGTATAAATATATTGCAGTTCTGAATGATTCAAAAAATAAAGCAAGGGTGACACTTAGTTTGAGAGCAGAATCATACAAAACCAAGTTTTTGTCCAAAAATGGCAAATTAAATTCCTATTTTAAAAAATGCAAGAAAGTTGTGTTTTATAGAACCTAAATCAGTTAGTAACTATGACGTTAAACATAGTGCTGTGTCTCTATTTAAACTGTCACTTATGGATATTATTTAGTCAGACCCTTTAGATTTTCTTGAGAAAATTTCCCAGCAGTACAGTATTTAGCTAAGTTGGAGAGTATATGCAAAAACAGCCCGTGATCTTATCAGCTTTGGCACGCACACTTAGGCATTGTCCGCGACAATTAGACACATGAGGACTCAATACACGGAACAGTCACATGACACACCACCATCCCTCCTGCAAGCACTTCTGTGATTCCCAGTGCCACCTGACGCAGACTGCAAGGAAGGTAAAGCTTCTCCATCTCTCTCTCCTTGGCAAGGTATTTCAGGATCATGGCCAGGGCTGTGCTGAAGAAACTGAAGGCATGGGGCATCGTATAGGGTAGGATGAAGTGAATCACAACGTCTCCATCTGAGGGCAGAGGGAAGGGGTCTGGTAATATTTAGGCTGCTGGTCCAGAAGCTACCAACACTGAGTGACTGAGATGATCAGTATGATAAAAGGAGGGCTACATGCCAGGAACAGATATTCCTCTGGCAGCAGATTCGAAAATCGGGGGAAGTTATATTTAAATGAAAACTGATAGGGCTCAGAGCCTGGGTCAACATCCGCAAGTCACAAGAGAAAACAACCTCCCATAAATAGTTCCACTTTTAGTTGAGCCTGACTGGTTTTTTGTAGCCCTCGGGCTGCTCTCTGGCTCTGTGTAAGGCAGGACATGCCTGAAGTTCTGCACGATTCCCAGACTTTGTGTCAACAGTCTCCATATACAGGCAGCCTTCAGACCTTCTGACATCAGTACACAGGTGATGTTATCAGTCTCACACTCTGCTCCTTCCTCTCATGAAGTAACTAAGAAACAAACAATTCAGTAAGGCTGGAAGCTAGAAACTGCTTTCTGCTCATGACCAGAGTCCTGTCTAGTTTTGCCTGTCCATTCCCTCCACCCCTATTTTTGGGGCTGTCCAAACTGACCATGAAACTGCTGGACTGTCAGAAGCTCCTTTAAATTCCTGTCCATTTGCTTCCTGCACTTGAGGGCTTCCCCCAGCCAGGACAAAAAAAATAGAGCATCAACCTGACAAAAATGAATGCAAGCCATGCCAATGAAAGCACCATTTAAATGGGTGAATTGTCCCACCAGCTTTGGTGAGAGCAGGGTCATACACAGAAATGAAGAACAAATACAAAGCCCACTAGGGTTTTAATTGTAACTATCCCACCATCCTGTCTGGAAGATTCTTCCCAGACATGGCAGCTAAACCATGACATTTATCTCCTGATGCAAGTCCCTGACAGAACTACACTTCTGCAACCTAACAGAACGAGGGGAATGATTCAGTAATTGAATCAGAGATGTAACTCCTAAAGCACGCAGTCACATCACCCAGAGGTCCAGACCTGCCTACTCCTCTCAGTTCTACTCTTTCCTCAGCTCTGCCTTGCTTCTTATATAGCAATTGGTTGCACCTGTGAAGAAGGTAGGATTGCTGACAGTAAGCCACTTTATTCTTTCCTAAAGCTGTCTCTGTACCTATAGACTAAAACTGGTATTTAGTACAGGTATCGACAAGGATACATAAAGCCTTTGAAACTTTGAAACTTACTTTTTGCAAAGTAAGCAAAAAGGGAAGAGAAGGATCCTCTCTCAGAAGTGGTAAAGAACACAGATTCCTTTGCCCACTCAGAGCCTGACCTTTCCCACCCTTAAGTAGCCCGCACCAATCCCCATTTAACCCTGGGAGGGCATTTACCCCACACCACACACCAGGAATTAAACTCCCTGCTGCAATTCCTAGGTGTACACAGCACGGTGCAAGAGCAGGTGGAAAGGGCTGTGATGCCACTTAGAAGGGCCCAGTCCAAGATCAGTGGCTTGCAGAGGTACATTCCAGCCCCCTGCAGGCCCTATGGCCATGGAAGGGGGTCCTGGCTGCTCCTCCACAGGCTCTGGCAGCAGCGTTCTTTCACTGCCCCTGCACAGCCATCCCCCCAAAATACTCTTCCTCCACAGCAATTCAGTGCTGTCACAGCCACCCCTGACACAGAGGCTGGGAACAGACCAGTCTCCTCCAGGCTCATTTTGATTTGCAAAAGCCACTTCATTATAAAATGGCTTTTACTATATTATATAATATATAATATTATATATTACATTATATATGGCTTTATTATAAAATGGACACTGCCACTTTGCAAAACACAGAAGAAAGAGACAAGGAATACTGTTGTACTCCTAAAGAAGCTTATCATAAATAAAGTTATCAAATTAAATCTACAGTCCATCTGTGTAACTGAGGAATTTGAGGCTCTTTATGGTTAATGGTCAGTCATCTCACTAAATAGCAACTGTTTAGACATAAAATTATGCTTGATGAGAAGCACTCATTTTAGAAAATTTTCCTGTTAGCAGTAAAATTCATCTTTGGATGGATCTCTTTTAAATCCACTCAATAATTTTTGTCCTGGAAATACACAAGGTATTCCACAAATATTTGCATGAAAATTTTTTATCTCAAAACCTTTTTTCAAATAAAGGCTTAAATACAGAGTGCAGCAGTCACCTGAAACATTGCACATTTTTTGTAAAACATATTAAAAAAGGATCCAAGCCTTTTTCCAAAAGAAATCATCCAGTTCAACCTTGTTAATGCAAACTGTGCCTTTATTTTCCAAACAGTCATGAGTTAACAGTTGTGTTTAATTTATCACTTACATAAAGTTATGACCAGGCTAGTTTTTGCAGCTCTATTATTCCCCAAAGAGTAGTCTGTCGTTTAAATTACTTGATGGCATGGGAGAAGAGCTTTCCAAAGAGTTTACAACCTATGTATCTTCTTCTGCAGAAGCTAATTGCTTATGCATAATTTCATTTTATCCATATAGATTTATGTCCTTTTCTAATATTAAGATGACTCTTGCCACTTTCCTGTGAGATAGGAAAAATGTTGTAGTCCTGCCCTTGCACTTGAAGCCCCCGGGTACCCTGTACTCCCTACTACCCTTAATGCAATTTTTGCCTGAATGCTTGTATTTTCAGTTTCATTTTGTGCTGGTTTAAAGATCAATAGAGAAAGGTGATGCCAAGGCATAGTAATTTTAAGTATACAACTATTGTGCAGATGCTACAACTTTAATTATACAAGCAGGCTTCTGTGCCTGTCCAAACAAAAAGTGATAAACAACCTGCTTACACAGTGGCAGCAACAGGATCAAGATCCATGAATTTATGTCCATAAACATTGGCTGCAGCAGCAGAACTAATTGGGTATATCCTCAGAAGTGCATCCCATATAGCTACCTTGCTGAAGGAGTCAGCTTGTTAAGAATTAACTAAGTTATACTGTCTTACATGGATTTTTACATGGATAAAACCCAAGCCTTCAAGTTGCTTTCTCTGGCTCCTTTTTTTTTTTTTTTTTTCTGGCTGGACATACTTAATGCGCTAAAAAATAAGATTAGAAAACACAGCGGTTTTTTATAGGTCAGTTTTTACAATTGCCCAAGTAATGACCTATGGATCAGAGGGGGTCACTGTAAACACAGATGTGGTCTAGGATGGTGATTCAGAAAGATGGCAGCTGAGGTACCAGTTAACAGATAAACAGCACTTGGCAACCTCTGGCGCAGTTCCAACATCTCCCTCCAGAGATACCATCTCTGAGGTTTTGCCTGCAAAGGAGGTGGAACTGCTTTAATTATGCCAGGATGTATTTACTGCCTGGGAAGCAGTCATGCCAAGTTTGTTAAAGACAAACAGTACATAAAAGGAAACAGTATACGATGCAAACTTAACGCATCCTGGTTTGACAGTTAAGACTACCTTGCTATAGTAATTTTTGTTGAAAATATAAGATAGCTAACATTGCAATCCAGGCCCATTTCTGGCTAGGGAGGAAAGTTTGCTAAGGATTTCCAGATGAATATGAGGCATAGCCTTTAACTGGCTACAAAGGACCCCCAGAAGCTCTATTCCGGGGCTGTAGGTACCACCATGCACTTGGAGACCTCTTGACCCATTTTCTGCAGAGCTCAACCTAAAAGAGGGCCACTCAAACTCTACTCAAACCCCTCTTGGAGACAACAAGAAAGGCAACAGAAACAGGCACAGGAAAACAATCTTTAACTACAAAAATTTCTGGTTTTACAGCATTTTAACGACAGTTCCCAATCCCACCCCATTCTTATCTCATATACTCATGTATTTCATAACATGCTCAAGTTTGTCAGGATTTCAGCTGGACACAGTCACCCTACCTCCTTTGTCATACAGATCCTTTTTCTTCTGTTTGATGACTGACCTCTCTCCCTAAGAACAATTTTATATGGAGCAGAAATCTTATCCATTATGTTTCTCCATACTGTTTCCTGGGAGGGATTAACTGCTTCCTCCTCTTAAAGGAATCTAACTTATGCATTCATACCATACAATTATTGTTCTACTCAGTAATTCTTTTTTGTAGAAAAATATTTTGTTCAGAGACATTGAGCAGGCAGAGACATCACAAACACTGGATACAGTTGCATTCAGTATTCCTTCTTTACTGATGTGTCAAATAACTTTTGGGGCAGGTCACCCAAATGAATGCAGCACAACAGGTTGGGCATGTCTCTTGTCTGTTTTCAGTCACAGAACACTATAGGATTTGTTAAGTGGCACAGATACAGCCTGCACTATTATAGTGCCATCAAAATACAGACGGGGGAAACAATGGCTATAAAGCTCACTACATAAACATTAAAACTACATTTAGCCAAAAAAATCAGTTATTCTCACAGCAAAGAATACTGCAAAACAAACAAAAATATCCAACATATTATGATAAAAGATAGCAATCAGAGTAACTAAATACATAAATTATTTCTATTCTAGATCTAGCAGCAGAAGGATTTGGAAAGCTTTACTTAAATGGGATTTCTAAACTATATTGACGGTTTCCAATTCCTTATTCAGAGGCAGCCTCTGGATCTAGGATGAGGAGTCATTAGCCACAGTGCTGGATGAAGGTGAGTGACATCACTTGCAATACCTCCCCTCAACTCAGATGGATGTCATTGGTTTGCACTACCAGACTATTTTGAAGGAAAACTCAGATCAACTTACAGTAGTCTAACCTGCAGAGAGCACTCATTTTTAAGACATTTTAAAAAACCCATTTTTCTTACTGTGAGGGTGTTCAAACACTGGCATGGGTAGATCAGAGCGACTGTGGTGTTTTTATCCTCAGAGATACTCAAAACCTGACTCAAGCTGACCTTCCTCTAAGCTACAAGGTGGACTAGACAATCCTCAGAGAAGCCTTCCAGCCTCTGCCATTCTGTGATGAATAAAAACAGTGGATCTATATTGCCTGTGTCAGGGAGCTCAAAACATGTAAAAACATTGTCTCCAATTCCTCATTTCTTCACAGAGAATTTCTTATGGGAGAATATCAGAGATTAATTTTAGATCCAAATAACATGAAATTGGGGTTTTTGTCATATACTACTCAACAATCCCAGACTGAGGGACGCATGAGGGAAGCAGTAGGATTGTGCAGTACAGCCAGGGCAGAGGAAAGGCCTCTGCCTCTTTTAGCAGCAGCTAACAGCTAGACCAGCTGGATCTGTTTCTTGGTATGCACACAGAAAGCAAAAGGTGGGAGTGTGACAGAAAATAATTACAGATATGTAAGGACAAGTGAAACTAAAAGACATATGCTCATCAATCATCAAACTTGGATTAGTTGCAAAACAGTACTCATTAATGCAGTCCATACTTCCCAACAGGGGTTCCACTCTCACATGAAAATGTTTGCAACACATGATGAAATAGCAAGAGACGGGTGTCACAAATCCATCAAGTCACATGGTCAGTGAGTAATCTCTTGCCAAGAACTGCATGAACCACTTCAGCAAGCAGTTAGAAATGAGGCAGATGAGGTCTGAAGGAAAGATCTTGCAGCATTTCCAAGCCAGAAAGAAGGTCACAGTTGAGCAGATGGTGAAAGAGAAGGAGCAATCCAGGAAAATAAAGGAATCTGGAAAGCACATACTTCTCTCAAAATATTTAGGGGAAGGAAGGCATTTTTGTTATTACACATTTAAGAAGACTATCTTCAGAAGAGTGTGCACATTTTCTATGGTCTTCAGACAAAAGCTCTTCTCTGGCAGCAAGAGTGAATCTATTCATTTAGGTAAGTTTAACGCAGCCAGAAATATACCAGACAGTGAATGCTAACATGCTTTAAGCCCAGTGCTCTAAGATCCCAGAAATCTTAGCTTCAACATTCTGCATTATTCTGCCTTCATTTTAGGGCACTCAGGGCCTCTCATTAAGTAGATGTTCTGCCAAACCTTGCTGGTATAGTGTAAATTATGACTTGTCTGCTCTGTCCTCCTTATAGAGGCTGCTGCCACCACAGCAAAGACAGCACAAGGGAAAATGTTCCCAGACTGGAGGTGTTCTAGTACACAGACCAGTCTTTTGACACTTTCAGCAATATACTTTGGTAATAATGCTGTGCTGGTGTAAAGTGCTACCACCTGCATGTATTCCTCCTGAGGACTGAAAATGGCAAATGGGAACGTGCCCACACCCCTTTACACCAGTGCAAAGCTACTGCCTTTTGCTCTCTTTGTTGGTGTCTAAAATGCCAGACACCAACCTGAGCAGGTGAGCGGGCATCTGGTCTCTTCTGATGGCTGTGCTAGGCCATCCTCATGCTGGGGGTGATGATGCTCCAAGTGACCATGGCAAGACTTGCAGGGCTCGCCTGTCAGTCCTAAGAGTGAACCTACATCCACCTGCACTGTAAGTAAATTGAAGGGCTTTGCACTCCAGTAAGTGATACGTAGACCCTTGCTCTTTTCCATCAGTGTTCTACCACAGCACAATTCCCCAGAGCTTGCTGCTTGGACTGAACTAAGCAAGCAGAAAATCCCTTCATTTTCCTTACTGAAATCAGGAAAAATAGTTAAGCAATAAAATGTTGCAAGGATCTGTTTGGGAGCATGTGTTGTAATGCCCTGGAGAAGGAGGCAGAATTAGCTAACATTGTTAATGACACTTGGTTGCTGGGGCTATCAAGTCCAACAGAAATGATTCTAAGAACCTGCAGGTAAGATTGGAGGCAGTCAGCAGAGGAAGAGCCCAGCAGCTGTCAAAAATGAACCTGTATGAACACATGTGTAAACAGAGACACAACTGTGTGGATTAAATAGTAGTGGTCATTTTTGAACAAGCGTCCTAAGAATGATGGGAATCCAAAAAATAGTCTATCCCTCTTATTTACCACAAAAGTCCCAAAATGAGAACAGTTCAAAAATTAACAAGTACTTTACATGCAGTTACACCTGCTAACATAAGAGACTAGTCCTACTTTACAGACTTTAAATTAGTCTGCAAAATGAGTAAGAGGGTTTATTGATCATCTTACATACAAGATTGTGCAATAGATCAGTAACTTCACAGGCCTTTTTACACCTTTTAGCTCAACATGAGATAGCAGTTACTGGGAATGATAGAAGAATGTTCTAACTCAAGTAAAAAATGACATGCTTCCATCACACGCTAAAATGCAAAACCAAAAAAAAAAAAAGTTGCTGTAAGTTTTTAAAAAGGATTAAACTATTTTAAAATATCACCTAAATGTATTGAAATATCACCAATAGGTTGCCTTCTTATTGATTTGAGCCCCTTCCGTTTTGAAGTTAGACAGAATTTTGAGTTGTGGTATGGCTTGCTGTTTTCCTATAAGACTCCCTATAAGATACTTTGTTCAGCACACATCATGTGGTGCTTGCTGGCTAAGCAGTTGTTCAATACTTTGCAAGGTCTTCACAGCTCAAAGTGTGGCTCTCTACCTTGTTTCTTTCATGTTATTTTCTGAATTCACTGACAGTCTACTCATGGGTTTGTCTAACACGACCAGATTACCTAAGTGTCCATCTGAATTCTTTGCATACAAGAATGAATTTACTTCATACCAGCCCCTTTTGCAAATGGTGTATTTTTATTACCTCCATTTTATACAATGGGAAATTGAGGTATGGAAAGATTCATATCAAATATCTCCCATAAATTTGACTACTCAGAGTGATATAATACATTTTCTTTCAGAGACTGCTTAAAATATAGGTGATACATTGATTTCACCTGTTTTTACAAAAGCTCTGCATTTTGGCAAATCAGACTGAGGTTCTCAAGACAGACACCATGAAAATGAATGATTGCTTTTGAAAAATCTATTTTAAATGACTGGCTTCTCATCAGACAGGAAATATGCAGAGGCATGAAAAACACCCCTGTTTCATCAGGGTAGCATTCAACTGTCAGCATATGAATCTCCTTCTATTTTTTTATTCCAGTATCTAGCACTAGTCATTATGCTTTTTCCACTTTTTTCAATAAACAAGGCAAGGTTCCTTCAGATAATGACATTTTTAGAAAAACAACTCATCCACAGAATGGAGTCCAACAGAAAGCAATATTGTTTAAACTAAAGGCAAGAATACAAAAAGTGAATGTAAGAATGTCAAAATGCAAGGGCAACCACCAAAAATTTATGAGGATTTAACAAGGAACCAAAGAAAGGAATCTGCTCAATAGAATAAAAATCTTAAAATTATGCTTAGCTCCAGAGCTGAAATACAATACATCACCCTGTCATTTCACCTAAAATAGAAACCAACAACCCCAGCAGATTATGCTTTCCTTTATGGAGAAGTGTAGGAAGGGATTAGGCTATACTTGTTGCAAGTAGATTCTGTGGGTATTTCTTGAGAGCCGGGAGAGTTAAAAAAAAAAAAAAATCTTCTGTTCCATTCCAGATCAGCACATACTCTAACAAGCTGTTTTAAGAAGCAGAGAGCACAGGTTCACAAAGGACTGAGGGAAGTTCTCTGCAAAACAAATCTTTTCAGAAAAGAGAAAGGCTGTACCTGAAACAGGAACATTTCTAACCAAGAAATCCAGTTTTCTGTATTGCTTTACCGTAAAAACTGTCCCTTTTTTTTTTTTTCTGTTCAGCTATTACTGTTCTTGTAAAAAATGTGATTATTTTTACTTTTCTTTTTTTCTTTCTCACAGAGCAGAATAGCCACCACTAATTAATCCTTGTAACTGACATAGCTGGAGCCAAGTTTTCATCAAAATCAGCACTGCATCCACCAAATCTACATGAGTACTTATTTGATGTACAAAAATGCTTGTAAATAAGCACATAAGCAGAATTACACAATTTGTATGCAAAGATGTGGGTTTCCAAGGGCAGCATTTTAGCATTACAACATTACAGGTAAAGTGTACCTTCAAACATGCACCTGTTTTTACTAATTTGTGCCTTAATGAAGAACAGCAGTGCGTGTTTACTTCATGAAACATCTGAAGGTGGCAGTACCACTTCTTAATGAACAGTTCTAGAAAGTGCGGTATGTTTTGCATTTACAATTTTATTGTGGCAATGCTCAAAACAGACAATGTATATACTTGCATTTCCTAGAAATTCACCACAGACCAGGCTTCTCTCCATAACTCTTGAACCGTCATATTTCTGTGGTTTTTTACCATGCCCACATTTGTGATGCCAGATCATCTTATATGGGCATGTAATAAAATATCCTGACATATTTCACCTTCTATTTCATATTACATTGAAGGCCCACTGTGAGTTGTTACCTCTTTCTTGAGTATTCATCCTTTAATTAGTCCGTATCATCACAAGATATATCTCAATTGAAAGTTTAGAGTAATTTTTCAGGTCAAAGCATTTGGAACAGCGTGGCTGGGAACAACTATATTTCCCTGTTTTAGAATTCAACCAGCATGCTCTGACAAATACTACTATTTAAAAATGTGTTGGTTAGCACTTGATTTGTAAATATACTAAATATAATGATACTACTCTGTCAAAAACCCCACAAAACCCAAACAACAGAACCTTAGCCCAGCAAATCAAACATCTCAACACGTGTAACAACTGCTCCACGTGTCCTGTCAAAAGAAACAAAAACACGAGGTCAGTCTGAAAATCCTGCATGCTCTTTTTGCTTAACTTCTAGCTTAACCCCTGGCACAGTTTAGGGTACAGCCAGCAGGAGGGACCATTCCCCCAGAAGTGGGGAGTGCCTTCCCACCATCCTCCAGGGGCAGCCAGGGACACCTCAGCAGGCTGGACACCTGCGGACATTCCGTACCCCAGTGTACACGGAATTACACTGGCTTTCACGTTGTAAAAGCACTCTGACAGGCTGACATACAGCCTTCGAAGGACTTGAAACTGGAAAAATAAGGAAAAGAAACAAAAAATAACCTAAATGACAAACAACAAAGTCACGATCTGAGGGCTACAAAGCTGGAGGTGCCTGTTGCCCCTGCCCAAGACTCTACCACCGAGGCTGTGGCCCAGTGTGTATGTATACAGATACGTATGTGCATAAATACATGTGTATACATATGTGCATGTATGTGTATATACATACATATATATATATGTGTGTGTGTACATGTGTTTATGTGTCTCTGTATTTATGTATGTGTGTATACACACGTATATATAGAAATGTTATATATACTTATATGTGCAGACATTCATACGCATATATGCGTGTGTATATATATACACAGGAACTCTTGTCAAAAATTATATTTAAAACGACTTTTAAGCTGAAGTCCCGGTGACTGCAGGAGCCTCCCGCGGCCCCGCAGGGCTTCCCCCGGCGCGCACTGCCCCCGCCGGCCGCCCAGCGCCGGGACACCCGCGCACGCCGCCGGGTGCCGCCATCCATCCGCCCGCT
>WEKY01027086.1:6265-23732 GCA_013390045.1 Picathartes gymnocephalus | reverse complement strand
CCGCCGCCGAGTGTCGGGCCCCGAGCGGAAGGGGGAGGCGGGGGAGGTGCGCGGCGCTGGCACGGGCCCGCCCCCGGGGGAGAGCGGGGCGGGCAGCGCTGGGCCGGGGGCGGCGGGGTGCGAGGGTTCCGGGCAGTGCGGACTCATCGCCCTCAGAGCGGGCAGGGTTCGTCGGGCGTGAGAGGGCAGCGGAGAGGTTGTGCCGATAAGGCGCCGACACTTTATTATTTCCGTCCAAGTGTTTCCTGGAATGTATCTTCTCTCGCTCGTAGAAGGAGAACCAAAACCAACAAAGTCCAACGCTATCAATTATGCTTAATTAGGAGAAAAATAGCGCAGGGGAAAGATTTTTTTGCTGGTCGCCACTATATGCCGGGTCTACGGAAGCACCTATCGCAATATTCCCGGTTCCTGCCCTGGGACCTCCCACTTCTTCCCTGGGTCAGAGGGGGAATGCGAAAGTGTCCCATCGCTGGCTTTACCCCTGGTACCGGCTCCCACTCTCGCTGCTATTTTCCGGCGGAGAAAATGGACATCCTGCATGCCACCAAACTTTGGCACCTTTGAGGTGTGAGAAACATAGTCCACACAGCACAGAGTGAAGACACGGGCCTGTGGCAGCCTCCAGCACACGAGGGAGACAGGCAGAGGCCATCTGCTTCCCCACAAGCAGTACAGGAGCACGGTCCCTGCTCGGGTGTTGGACACCCTGGCTGTCCCTGCCCTTCTGTAACGGGTCTGGGGCTCGAATTTGCAGGTGCAGGTGGTGCCTGACCTCCTCAGCTCTTAGTGCTCAGAGACCCCCGGGACACCAGGCATGCTTGTGAGGGAAAATACTTCTCACGTACCATACAAGTGAGTTGTTAACATTTTACATACACGAAGAACAGACGTGAAACCCACACTTTTTTCCTTCATGTTATTTACATGCTGGAGCTCATGAATAAAGGAACAGCTCTTCCAATGGAACTTGCCATGCTGTATCATTGGCTTGAAATGGGTGGCATGCCCTTGTTTTCTATTTAGTAGGGTTGTGCCTTTCAGCAAAGTATTGAGTAGAGAAATACCATAAGTTAGGTTTTCTCCTTCAGTGTTCACATCTAACACTATTTCTAAGAAACACTGTATAATATTACTTTTTCTTGTTCAGACTTGGTGCCCTAACAATGTATGTACTGTAAGGCATGATGGTGAAGCTGTCTTCTGCTGGCACTTACCTGCTTTGGCTCAACTGTTATGAAGACACCATACAATATGCTAAAAGTGTGGAAAAAGATAGATCTGCTGTTACCTTCTTACATATCAGAGAAACAAACAGCATGGCTCCATGTGAAAATCCCATTGCTTTGGAAATTTATTAAGCAGAACCACCACATACAGTATCTATTAAATTACACTGTTTCCTGCCTTCATTATATCTGTGATACTTTCCTAGAGATAGAAGCACAACCCCAGGTAGTTCCTTCCTTTTCCAAATCAATTTCAAATAGCTACCATGGTTCAAAAAGCTAGAGAACATGTTTTGTTTTCAAGAAATAATAAAAATACAACTTGGGCTGTGCATTCAAAACATCTAATGCAGGTTAGATTAGAAAAGCAGCAGTTTAGCATAGCTACTCAGTTTAGCCTCCAGGAAAAAAAAAGGTATCTGGATCTTAAGAGCCATCCCTTTACTTCAAGAAGTTTCTGCCAAGACATGTGCCAGAGATACCTGCTCATGTGTGCCAGTGTGTCCACAGTCTGGTCCTTCATTTTGAGGAAGCAACTGTCCCACTGCCATTTCTCTAAAATGAAAGCCATGATTCAAAAAAAAAAAAAGTCCCTCAAGATGAAATGGAGGCTCATATGCATATCCATTACATACTAAGCATTATATTTTGTAATAGGGGATTTTTTTGTCTCTTTTATATTTATGCATTGCTCTCTTACATTTTTTTAGAAGGAGCGCAGTGGCCCTGGTTGCCAGTTCTTCTTTGTCCTCCTCAGAAAGGGCTGAGATTCACCGGTGGCTGGTTGGTGGTGTGAGTTGTGAAGCTTCAGCATCAGTAGGAAACAAAGCTAAAGTAACAGCAATCCTAAAAGCCAAACCATCCCCTGTCAGATTTTAACTTCTTCAACCCTCAAACCCAGTTTGTTTGCCATATGAGGGAAGAGGGGGGAAAAAACCCCCACCAACCCATAGAATATACTACACAGATCTGCATAGGAGTTGTGCTGACTTTCAGAAGGAAAAGGCAGCTTGCCTTTGAAGATGTCCATTCTGCAGCTTCTGTTATTAGTATGCTAACATATTATCAAGCAACTTTTATCATCTTCTGCCATTCATCCTGTGTGGCATGAGTCCTTGCAGCTATACTGCGATCAGGTTTTTTCTAAAAGTCTGTTTAACTGTGATTAAGCAAGTTCATAGGCTGACAAACTTTGAGTTCTTACACAACCGAAGGGTAGAAAAAACCCCATAGTATTAAGCAATGAGTGTGTTTGCAAGGAAGAGAATGATAGAATGATTGCTTCACTTACTGGAAGTCATTTTTAAGTGTGTCTTAACTCGGAATGCATCTTTAAAATAGTTTTAAAAGATCTCAGGTTGGTTTTTGAATAAGTCTCATTTTTTTTTCCTTCCAGCAACAGTCCTCAGTCAGGAGAGGACATCTACAATTACGTTTTCTTTCTGCTCTCTTTTCCTGTGCCTCAAATCAAACTAAAGATTTGAATACTAGTTTTGCATATCTACTAGTGAAATTATCAAGATCCCTCAGAACTGCCAGAATAAATTTAATATTTTTTTGCACTAGAAAATCATCCTGAATGCATGAAATGCATGAAACTCATTTTTCTTGGAATTTTTAGGAAAAAAAAATACTAAGTCCATCTCAATATGCAACACATTTAATTTACTATGGCAATAAATATTAGGAGGACTTTTTTTTTCTAGGTCTTGTTTAATCTCCTTTTACCAACCCATAATTCAGTCCAGCAACTTTTAAACTAAACTTTCACAATGCAAAAAACCATTCAGAGCTGCTGATTCAATGTATGACAATCTGCACTTTCAGTTTTCTTATTAAATCTTTTATTCTGTTTGTAGATGCAAAAAGGGAACCAGCACAAAAAACATGTACATATTTTTTATCAAAAACATTGGCAAGTGCTAGGAATATGCATGCAAAAGGAAATACGTTATTTCATTCTTCATAGATTTATCCCCACATGCTGATTCTCGGAGGTTTAGGGTATTTCTCTACCAATGCACAGTTCCACTCTCTTAATGGCAGTACCTAGAGAGTGAAAAAAACTTCGTCTTCTTGAGTAGCACCAAAGCCACTGGCTGTGGTGCCAGCTCATCACCCTCCTTTCTCCCACTTCAAGTTTGAACACTGTTGTTGGAGAGGTCCTCAGACGTGCACAACACTGATATCACCAGTATACTACTGAATATCAAAAAAATCTTATAGTTTAGAAGATCGGTGTTCCTCGCTCTTCCATGTTATCAGAGACAGGTGCTACAGCAAAAGGGATACTCAGTTTCTGAGAAGAGTTATCCCTTTAGTTGCTATTTGTGTAAAAAAGCCTGTCTGCCTAAAAATGTTTCCCAGTAAAATATGAAAGCTTGGAAGGTGGATTTATTTTGGTGTTTTGTTATATTAATACAAATAGTAAGAAATGTTTGGGTTTGTTTTTTTTTTTTTTCACATATAAGTTTAGGGTGCAAAAGGTAAGAAAGGAGAAGTTTCACTGCAAATGGTGCAGGAAGATGTACATCTATGCACATCTGAGGAAAACTCCAAAATACAAAATATTTGAAATGTTGAAATATATTTATTAAAATAGGTACAAATAGGATCATCAATTAAAAAAAAATAACTTCTGAAAAAGTGTCCTATATTATTTCAAAGGACAGTAATAGATCACAGTGTATCAGGAAGCCACCTAAAAATATAGTTGGAAAACCTCCAGAAGCAGGAGCTATGATCACTCACCAGACTTTATGAATACGTTTCACTGACAATGCTCAGTGCTTACGAGGGCTGCACATTTTTTTATTTCCTTGCAATACCCCAAACCTACTGGTTTGCCCTTGTGTAAGGGCAGACTCCCATTACACAAAAGAAGAGTTTCCTTTTAAGCTTGAAAAGAGCACTGAAATAACATGAAACTGTTTTCTTTCTTCTTCAGGTGTACTGAAGAAATAGTTCTATTTGCTTTCCCAGGTGGAGATTTCCCAACAATTGGAGAAAAGTAAAAATTTTTGTACCCCAGTAAAATTGCATATTAAAAAAAGTCCTTCATCTTATTTAAAAGAGATGTTTAAAAATCCATATTTGATCAATGCTTATAAAAAATAAAAGCGTACTGACAGGCCAGTCATTCACTAAAACTGCTTCTATGTATGTGTCAGTACGCGAGACCCTAAAATGCTTTCTCAACCCTACAACTGTTGTCTTCTTATGGGTGTTTCTGCAGAAAGCCATTCCATGTTTCTCTTCTGGCTGAAGTGTTAATTGGCAGAAAAATGCATCAGAACATGAAAGCCTGGCAGGTTTGAAATTGAGAGTCCAGAGAGCGGCTCAAGTTAAAAGTGAGTGAGATGTCTCAGTGTTGCAGTACTTTTAGCCACCTTGAGAGAGTTGGGTACTCAAAATGGTAAAAAGCAGTGACTTGCACACAAATAGAGCAAAATGCGTATATTATCATTTAAGGTGCAGTCACTTTTCTTAAGATTCAAGACAGCTGGAAATCAAATTGAAAGAGAAACTAGTTCTGTGTCCTGCTCCTGCTAGCAGGCTCAGTATTTTGTCAAATTTGCATCGAGCAGGCTCCAAACTAGTTAAAACTAAAACCTCCTGATTCTGTGGTGTACTGTGTCACCCAAGGTGGTAGGTCTTCACTGCCTGCAGCCTCACTTGGGTAAATAAGAATAAAGTTACTTTTTGAAAGTATTCATCTTCCCTAGGCCAAGTTATTCATTCCTCTTTCTTGCCTACCTGAAACAAGTATCACTGCAGAGATCTTGCACCTCTAGTTACAGTAATAGTACCTTTCAATAAAAATTAGATCAAAAATAGTTTTATCAACATTTCTAAGAATTCATAAATAGAAACAGCTTTCAGCACATTTAGTAAAAAGGCAATGAACAAAACCAACTGCAAAATATCCCCCTATCTCTAGGGCTTGTCATTACAGAAAAGTCTCTGGAAAGAACACCTGATTTTGAAGACATTCAGGTCAGTCTGTGATAGCTCCAGTGGGACCATCACCTTCTGCAACATGATAAGCAGCAGCAGAGGATTGTTCTGAGGGGATGTTTTCTCCTGTATTCCAAAGCTTTTTTCACTTGCTCTTTAGCATCTCCGACATAGTCCTCAACATTTTGCATATTTATCTCAATAACATCAAAGGTGTCTGCCTGTTCCTCCACCAGCAGGGCCACCTGCAGAAAGAGCTCGTGAACTTCCTTAATGCGACCTTCTAACTTCACCAGCTCCTTGTGTCGTGTCTCTATCTCATTCAAGGCTGAGCGAGCTCCCTTAACATCCGACAAGAGATTCTCAGAGAAGACATCCCATTTGCCTTGCTCAATCATCTCCTCAATCTGGTTGGCAGAAACATCTTTGCCCATGATCTCCAGCTGCCGCTGAATTCGAATCTTGCAGTTCTCCCGCTGGTTCATCTCCGTTGCATTGTAATCAAACATAGCGTCCTGAAATGTGTGCATGAGGTCGACATAGTGGTTCTTCGCCACCCTGGCAATGACAGACATAGCTCCATATTTTGTTATTGCATCTTCACAGAAATCTCTCATTACTTGCAGTTTCCTGTGGATGCTTTCTCCACGGGCCTTAATGTCTCTGGCAATACAATTAGTATCTCGTTTGATGCTACTAAGACGGCGCATGGAAGTAAGGAAGCGGGTGTTTTGCTTTCTGAGACGGTTGACATCCGCTTTTAGGTGGTCATTTTCTGTCCGGATGTTCTGTATGTCCTTATGAAGAATTTCCAAGGCATAATCCGTCTCATAAAGGAGAATATCCTGGGGTGAATTTTCATCATCATCACTATCAGAAAACTGTTGGTTGTGTAACCTGGCAAATTCACGTAGCTCACCTAAACGGTCTTTCATCCTGCCTGTAAAACAGGAACAGGAGGAATGAGTTTAAAGTAACTAAAATATTGGTTAAAATAGTTGAAAATTTGTAACTAATAACTACATCATGGTGATAACTAACATAACTCATCAAAGATAACCTAAAATACCAGATTTTACATTTGTTCACAGTGTTTTATACAGTGATGGCTATCACATCCAAACCTCTTCCAGAACACTGTTCTAGAAAGTACAAAGATTAGAAACAAAAACTACAGGAAAGAAGACAACAAATCCTGAAGACAAATAAAAAAGAATAGTAGGACAATCCCAAACTCCCAACAAAATGCCAGTCTTTTTCTTGGAGGGGAAAACCAGACTCTTGATAGGAAGCCTTCCTCTATCAGCATCTATAGACATGTTAACAAGCAAATACCTGCCACTGCTGCTCACTAGAGAAATCTACTCTAGCTCCTCATCCTTCATTACATCAACTGCCCAAAATGTCACAGGGCTTCCCTCATTCTAAGTTTGCTTTTCCTGGGAGAATACTAAGAAGCCTCTCAGAAACAGAAATGGCATTTTACCAATACAGTTGAGAAAGAAAAGTTTCAAAAAATGGTGTGGAAAGTATCAAGATAGGAAGGGAAAAAAAGAAAAGAAAAGAAAAAGAAAAAAGAAAAAGCAACTTTAGTGTCTCCAGATGCTATCATTGACCACAGAATATCAGGCATCAATAATTAGGGGTGTGGAGCATCTCTCTTATGAGGAGAGACTGCAGGAGTTGGGCCTGTTTAGTCCGGAGAAGACTGGGAGGGATCTCATCAACACTTACAAATATGTCAAAGGTGGGTGCCAAGAGCATGGTGCCAGACTCTTTTCAGTGGTTCTCAGCAACAGGACAAAGAAAAATGTCCATAAACTAAAACACAAGAAGTTTCACCGCAAGATGAAGAAGAACTCTACATGGAGGGTGGCTGCCCAGGGAGGTCGTGTAGTCTCCCTCTCTAGAGGCATTCAAAACCCACTGGATACATTCCTGTGTCACCTGATTTAGGTGACCCAACCTTGGCAGGGGATTTGGACTAAATGATCTCCAAGGTCCCTTCCAACCCTAAGAATTTTGCAACTCTGTGAACTTTGTGCTTACTGTTCCTTAAACTTAAGAAAAATTAAATTTCTTTGGCCTTCTACAGAGAGCATAGTAACAACTGGCTCAAGAATGATTTCACTTTCTGTTTGTGTCTTCTTTGTCAAGCAAACACTGAGTAAAGCTCCTGTGTAATAAACTCATAATTTTGTAAGAGTAGGTCTACCCTTCCTCAGGAAGAAATGGAGAAGCAAATACATAGTAATTCACAACATGACAATATTAATGCTGTAGTAAATTCATGTGTATACTAATTTTGCAGAATCTCTAAAAATATTGGGTTTTTTCTCTCCTAATACAACAGGAAAGGTTAAAAAGTCAAACATTAAAAGAAGAGTAAGGAGCTGTCCAGTGTGGCCTTGGATTGCACCACAATGTTGCCTGCACACAGGAAGATCATGCAATTAAACACTTGCCTACGTATTATCACTTCCACCAAGTCTCTGCCTACAGTCTGTACATGCTGAATATAAGTTGTACAACCTAAAATTTAATATTCATCATTCAGTTCATGCTATCTCATTTACTGTGTTTCTACTGTTCATTTCCTCAGGCACTTCCCCTGCAAAATCTTTGGAAAGTTCCATTAACTTCTACCAGTCTTTTGGGGAAAGGCAGATCTAACAGCCCCACAGTCAGGTTTCAGCCCAGAGTCATTCAGGACAACACTATCACTCTTGATGATTTATGATGACCTCTTGAGACACTTCAAACACAGTTCTTTGTACCTGGAATGTTCAGAAGTCAGCTCCTTCTGACTTGCTTCTGCTGCAAGCCTCAAGCGCTTTGCTGAGTAGGATCGCAAAGGAACAAGCTGGACATCAGTGAATGAACACATGGATCAAGGCCACTTGTGAAGAGCTCCTCTCCAGTGACATGGACAGCATCCCACACGATCCCCGTGATCCAGCAGATCCAGTAGAGTCTAAGCGGAACAGAGGGATCGAGTTGCAGTTGCACTGACAGTCTCCACCCTCGGATTTCCCAGCTTCCCAGTACTTAGTTCTAAAAGCCTACATTATTTGTATCTACGTACTGAAACTCACATTCAAGGTGGTCAACATTAATATAATTTAACTCTGCATTGAGGACCTATACCCTGTCTGGGATATGTCACCACAGCTAAAGTGTTCACGCTTTTGTCCTAACAAATGAATGCCATCTCTTTAAGCCTGACTTCAGAATCCTGCAAAATCAGGGACTTTTTGGCACCTTCTTTCATTCTCCCCAAGTCTTGTCTTTTACACTGTTTCTCAAGTGCATCACCTAGCCATCACTTCATCTTCACATTTTCAAGATGCTCCTCCTTGTCTACACACAGTAGTTGGACAGGATGGAAGGACAGGAAGTGAGTAACTTTATGCCTGTATTTCAGCATTGTATTAGGCCACAAACACCACAAATTACAGAAGACACCTGTTCAGCTTTATGCTGAACATGCTTAAGTACTTCATAGGTCAGCATTTGCAATATTTGGCTGAAGAGATTTGTGAGGTTCAAGAAAACGTTTAGATTTCAGCTTTTTTGAGCACCTTTTCCTAAAGGAACACAGTAAATTTATTTGGGGTATTTGGAAACTGTTGCTTTGAGAAATCCACAATTTGGCAGAATTTCAGGGTTTTTTTACATAAACAGTAGGCTGTAATGTAATATCACCACAGAGGTCTTTTTGTATTTCAAATTCTCATTTCAAACAGAGGAGAACCAGATCTTCCCAACAGATGATAATAACTTCCAAGCATTCCTTGGATGGTGTCAGGGACAGAATTGACACTAGATAGCTGAAACTAATAGCAGGGAGAGCAAGGGGAAACAGCAGTTTGAAACATTTCAACTTAACAAATCAATGTTTAGAAAAGTTGACCTCCTTTAACAGATGCTGTTGTTACTCAGCAAAGTTTGCATCTACGTATATGTTGATAGTATTGCTTGTAATCAGAGCAGCAATATATTAATGCACAGTACATTACTGGCTGTTAGGGATAGCCTCAAACCTCAGTCTGTAAAATGAGCGTCAGTCTCTCCCTTCATACAGTGCCCGGTGCAGCAGTCAAAGTTGGGCTCTCTGACTGGGAAGCAGCTCTGCAGGACTTCGGTGTGCTGGCAGGTATGAACAGGAACATGAGCCATGCACCCAAGCTGGAGTAGCAAAAGTGAGAAAAGAGAGGGACCCCTCCTGTCTGATGCTTGAGAGACCACATCTGGAGTGTTACTCAACATAAACACACTGCGATGAGCCCAGGGGAGGCCACAGAGTTGGTCAGAGATGCTGGAGCACGTGACACATGAAGAGAGGCTGAGAGTTGGGAATGTTCAGCCTGAAAAACAGGAAGTTCAAGGGAGATCTTGTTGCCATCACTAACTGCTTAATGCAAGGCTAGACCCTTCATGGAAATGTACAGCAATAGTACAAGAGGCAACAGACCTAAGAGGAAACAAGGGAAGAGCCAGCCAGATACGAGACAGGGGAAAAGAAGAAAAAAACCCCAAACATTTAGAAACAATGGAAAAGGTGCCCAGAAAAGTTTTGGAATCTGCATCCTTGAAGATATTTAAAACTCTACTTGACATGGCGCCCAGCAACCTAAACTGCCTGTGTATGTTCTGAGTGGGCCTGGATTAGACAATGTCCAAAGGTCCAGTCTAAACTGTTCTGGTAATCAGCCTTAGATAAAAAGTTTGCTAATTCAAACATAAACATTAAATATCTTCAACTACTTGCACAAGTCTATATAAGAGACATCTAACTCATTAGAATATCAAGACAGCAACTACTCTGGAGTAGTAACAAGTGTATAACTGCCTTAATTCTAAGAATGTGAGGTTTAATAGATTAGCTGTCAGTTTTATTTTATTTTAAAATGCTACATATATTCAAACTGGAACGTGTATTTCCATGTTTGTATTTTTGGGCTAGGTAAATCTGTCCTTGTAAAAATGAAGTTTCTTCTGCAGTCCATCATGATGTGTACACCCAAACACACACACAGGAACTACAGGCCAGGTGATGACTGCAGAGCTTACAGCTTTGAAGGCAGATACCAAGCAAGTACAGTCAGCTGAGGGCATGTTCAGTGCTCATCTCTTCATATTACTGTGTTACTTCTTGGTGTTAATCACCACAGTGACAAGCTTTCCCCTGATGCATGAGAAACATACAAACTGTCTTTTTGCAATAAGACTGCAGCCCCAGACAATTGTGTATGACATGAGATTTCAGACAAGAAAGAAAATCCACTCTGAAAATTAAAAACTATGCATATGCATACACCCCCTTTCTGTTAGCCCCATATACATACAAAAGGGAGTCCTATAAACATTGCCTAACGTTGCCATGCTCATATTCTGAAACCTGTTAACTATGCAGAAATAACTTAAAGATAAAAAGTTATTTCTATAGAAACAAATGAGTTACACTTATGTTTATTTCAGCTTTAACATTTGTGTATCCACTCAATCCCCATATGGGCCATTCACTTAAGAGTCGGGCTCACTGATTCTTGTGGGGCCCTTCCAGCTCAGAATTTTCTTTGATTCTGTGATCAGAGTTTGGGGACAAACAGTAAAATGATAGAGCAGTTTCAGCACAGCATCCATATTTCATGGCCAACAACTGGGAAGGAAGGCAGTGTACATTTTTTCTTCTAGCACCATTCATAAATGGCAGCTGCTACTTAATACCAGCTTGCGGGTTATCAAAAGTCTAGTCAGTAATCTTTTCAGCCTTGAGTACGGCCTTACAAGATGAAGCTTTTACTTGTTTGAGGAACAACAGATATTTCAAAACAAGCTAGTTAAAAATAATTTCTGTCAGTAGTTCTTCTCGCGTTTGGAAGGTAAAAGGAACCCACGTGGCTCATCCTGGCTCTGAATGGTATGTGATTCTGATCACATGACACACAATAGATGTGACCCAAAAAACAAGTGGTGAACAATTAGGAAACAACCCGCTCCAAGGCAAAATTACTTCATAGCTAAGTGTGTGTCAGCACATTTCAGTGACTTCCCATATGGCTTGTAGAGGATGTAGTATTGATGAAAATTTACTCAGATGGACTTGCTGAATTGAACACAATCCATTTCAAGGCAGTGTGCTGCTGTTGCACTAAAATGCAAGTCATGCATAGGTTAAAAAAGTGCGAAATTTAGCTGAAGCCTTTTGTTTAGGAGTTGGAGTTTCAGATTTAATAATAATTTTCTAGTAACTATCTGTTTCCAAAACAATTTAGACCAGATTTAATATTTTTGCTTGGTATCTGTTGTCTAATAATATATTTGACAATATTAACTTGGGAAACAGACTTTTTTTTTTAACAGTATGTTTTCCTTTTTCCGTAGGAGTAATTGGCTTATAGCAGAGTAGACTAGTCATCTTTCCGTCCAAATTCCCTGTCGTCCTAAACATGCCCTTCACAGGTGGCACAGCAGGCTTGAAATTTCCAAATTACTCATCTTTTTTTCTCTCTTCTCCTCTGTAAGAGCCTGAAAGAAAAAAAATTATAATCTAATGATTAGGACAGTTTGCCTTCTCAAGCTGCTCTAAGATTACATCTGTGTACTAACTCAAATATTAACAACTATGACAGAGATCAGCAGTTCAAAATCTTTTTGTGCCCTCACTGAAAGAAAGTTATCCTCTCTGGAATTCCTTGGATTTCACAATGTTTAAAAATAAGCAAAATGTATTCAGGAATTAAAGTCCATCAATTAACATCAAATGCCAGCTTTAATGCTACAGAAATCCACCAAGAAGTTGCAAGTGTACCTGAAGACTACACTACCCAGCTCATATGCTCATCAAAGCCTGTGTACAGCAGAACACCACTTTCATACTTTCCATCACCCTAGAGACAAATACGTGCAGTTGCAAATGTCTCAAGGTATTACTTTTCCCAGAAGCTTGCATGAAGTGTCAACTTCTCTGTTTGTGCCAGGACAGTTATTTATTACAAGCTGATATATTCAGAGAAGTAGGGATGACTCCATTCTTTGTAGGCTACTACTGCAGTTGACAGAATGTCCAAGTCTGCAGTGGTTCCTTTCCTATGATAAAGGCTAGGAAAAACCCAGGGGGGAAAAATTAAAATTCAGATCATTGCCTCTAACTCAAAGCAATGAGGCAATAATTGCTAGAATACTGATAGCTTTGGAGGTTCTTCTTTGACTTATCTCAGTTGCTTTACCAGTATTCCAACTCTTCAACAGAAAGGAACGCTCAATTTTTGTATGACAGCAATAATTATAAATTCAAGGATCTAGGGTGCATCTGATACTTCTCAGATGTATTCAATACAGTTAATCATCCTAGTGTTTTCCGTAGACTGGTTATCAGCTTTCCGAGACATTATTATCAAAACTAGGAGACGTTGCTGATGTGGATTAAATGCACTATAATATGCCATTTTTCACATATTTATGATAAGACTGAGAAAAAAATCTAATGTTTTAACTTGTTGTTACTCAGTAGCCACGACAGTAAACACTATTCCTTCATTGGAGAGGTCAGCTTGTTTTACATGGGTTGACTGCTACTATTTACTATGTTGTCTAAATTTTCACTGAAGAGCTATGAATCACCACTGATAAATTTTCAATAGTGGATAGATGAAATGGATCCTTGGTAGCTCCTCTTGACGTTTTCCTCACAAGTCACATAAATGAGCAATTGTAACTAGATTTGGTGTTGGTTGGGGAGCAGTTGTATCAGGGCTATAGACAAAAAAGTTTCTCCATCTTCACTACTTTGCAACACCAAAGTCTTCAGGTAAAATTGGCCTAGATGGAGACAAGGGAAGTGTGAACTGTACCTCCAAGGGCTTGGCAAATGATTAAGACAGATCCATACCACTAACATAAACAGTGAGACAGCCATCCATGCATTTCTTGGCAATTACTACAGCTGGCCATCATTACAGGTCACTGTGCAGGGCAATCAGCCAACACACACACAGGCAGTGCGGGCACTACAGCACCATGAGTATATACATTATCTAATCAATCACCTCGGCTTCCCTGTAATACATTGGCTCAGCAAAATAGCTATGTACATAGCACATTTATATAACTACTATTGCTGCCACACAGTGGTATTTATAAGTGATTAAGACATCATGTTGGCATGCAAATAAAAATATGAAGTTGCATGTGATCATCAGTCAGAAGCAACATGTTCTACTGACATTTTTAAAGTACCATAACTGCATTGTTTTAAAAAAAGCCACATATATTTAAGGCTTGTGATTAAGTGTTACAATCTGAGACCACGTACTCTTGACTTTAAAAAAATCCCTTTAAGGTTAAATCTTTTTCTAAACCTTTTTCTTGGTATTTGGTCGTGTGGGCCAGTACACATAAAGCTCAGTTAGGGATCCTGTTGCAAAATCTACACAACTGTACCTGCACCAAACTAGTTCCAGACAGGAAATAACCCCTACAGCCACACATGCATATCCACAACCTCAGCCCCAGGATACGTCAGGCTTTATGGCAGTTATGCTACTTAGCAGCCCATGAGTGTTTACAGGCCCATTCAAAGCACCAGTGAAGTTGAAACAAGATATAGATCTAATTAGGGACACACTTGATTGGGCATATCAAAAGCTCAAGCAAGCTTTATTCTTGCTTTCAAAAATAAGTGAGTTGTCACTACCACCACAAACACAGCACAGCGAAAATGCATAGCAGGACAAGCTGGAGCATGCAGTAATTCCTTGACTTTTGTGAACGTGAGCTTGTTGAGAATAAACCTGGCAATTAATGGGTTAACCGCCACAGCAGATCAAGCAAAAGCTGCACACATGAGAAGCCTTCTGAAGTCAAGATATGTGACATCATTCTCTCTCTGATAGAACCACATAAATATGGCCTAGATGTAAGTGCCAAGCACTGTGTGAAAGCTCCTGCTGATTGTGTAGAGTGTCTTGGTATCTCATGTAGCCTATCAAAGCAGAGGTAGAAACCAAACTGCCTTGCTCCCCTCTTAAGGAGCACCCTCACTACCCAAGAGGGGGTTCCCAGGAGCCAGCCCTAGTCTGCTCCCTGGGAATGATGTTCCTCACCAGAGTTGGGTCATGGCCCCATCTTGGAGAATAACCCAAAATGCAAGCGTAACCAAAAACGGCTTCACTGCAAAAAGCGGTAACCCCACATTTGGCATTGGGATGAGTTTACTGGATCAAGTTAACATTGCCTCAGTAATTTCTGCACCATGCTTTGTCATCCTTGAAGTACAGGGATAACCAGAGTCAAAGAAAACTGATGGGCCAGATAAAAGATAATAGAAAGTGTATCTGGTCCAGCACCTTCATACTTGACACAGCAGTTTTTTTCTCATCATCAGAGCTGGTTTTGAACATATCAGCATTAGGATGGGTATCTGCCACACTCAGAGGTTACCCATACTTTCCATTATTAACTTGGAGAGTAAAAACAAACATGAGCTTGTACAGTTCTCCAGGTGACACTGAACTGGAAGGGAGTAGAAGCAAGTATTTGGTGGGGGCAGGGGAGGGAAGAGAAATGATGCACATTTAAGGTGATCTTGACAGTAAGAGAAGAATTAACAAAAATTAAAGGAAATTCAATATAGACAAGCCTGGCACATTTAGATAAAATTATTCACAGTAATAGAAAGTAGGAAACACCTAGTTTGGCAGCAGAAAAGCATTGGTGAGGTTATAGCTGATTGCAAGCCACAAAACAAGTTCACAATATAATGCCATTGTAAAAAAAAAAACAAAACCCCATGTCCTATACAAGAGATGGCTTGGGAAGAACTGGTTTTACTCTACTTGGCATAGGTAAGTCCTCAGTTGGAACAGTACATCCTGAAACAGTTATCACACTAGGAAAGTCAAAGGGAACATAGTGAGCATTGTCTCCAAACAGTTTACAAAATACAGTCCTGGAGAAAAAGGAGCTGAAGGAATTATCTTCATTGAATTCAGAAGACCAGGGAGAGAGACACAGTACTCCAACACATAAAAGCAGTTTTCTATGAAAAGAGAAATGGTCAGTTTGATCCCTTTGTTGACATTGGAAACACACAGAGTAATCAATTTCTTTCACACAGCCTGTGTTGAACTGACTGTGACTTGCTGAAAATTGGACCATTTCTCTGTGGAAGCACTGTGGGACTTTCTTCCTTGATGAAAAGAGAGAAGACACAGAAATCCCTCTGAGGCCTGGTTTAGGTGCACAAATACAGTGCACGAAATGGATTAAGCAATGTCTTACAGTCCCACAGTGGCCCTGCCATTTCCATGATTTGTTCAGTGCCCTGGCCCCCAGTGTCACTGTTTGTCCAGCACAACCTGTATGTTCACACAGTGCTGCCTGTGCTAAGGAGAAATTTAGGTGATTCTTTCCACTCAGCAGATTCTCTTTGTTCTCTATTATTTGTGCACAAGTGGCAATTACCATTTCTCCTTCTGAAGCAGATCTTGGTTACTGTAGTGTTAGTAGAGTGGAAGATGTCAGACACGGAGCCTAATCCCACAGCATGCAAGTTCTCCAGGACTGGTAGAGTATACAGTGGCATTCCATAGCATCATGTTTATCAGCAGTGCTCAGAAGGTACTACATTTTACTCATTCTAATGTCGCAAGAGATCTTCTGTACCATGCTTACTTTCTTCATGAAGATGTCTTCCAACAACAGAGTTTAACTTGCAGTTTCAACCTTAGCCAAAACACCAGCTACCATATGACTGAACATGCAACTTCAGTCTCAGAGCAGTGGGCATACAAGGCAGTCAGAGAAAAAAGTGTGAGAAAAAGGTCACAGAGTAGCTGGGCACCTAAACCATCCTTTCTTAATGATTCTGTTCATCTGTTAGACCCCTGGTCGGTTTTGAATTTTAAAAAAAGTTATGATCATCTTGTAGTTTCACCGCTATTTAAATAGTGAGTATCAGCACTGGTAAGGAAGCATCATCCTTCAAATTGTATTCTTATCCTAAAAACTAATATATTGCCATTTTGATAGCTGACAGCTTAAAAGACAGTTCCTAAAATACCATCTAAAGAACAGGAACAAGAAGCGCAAGCGTCCGTTTTTGGCCAGTGTTATTCTAGTCATTTCCTTTCTCGGTATCACAGAGTGACATGTAGTTATCTCAGACATACACGAGTGCCAGTCCTTCTTAGTAGGAAGGAAATGAGTATCAATTTAGTAGGAAGCAATCAAAGAACGCTAACTTTTGCACCCGCTTCCAGATCTGGCCATGATGACACTCAAGAACGAAGGAAAAGCTATTATATTTTGCATATAAACCAAATTTTCTGTAAAATCTGCTCTGGAGCTATTCATAACCATGTATGAGCACTATGAATAAAATGTTAATACTCGTTAAGCCAGACTAACAAGGCAGTGGAAATGTAGACATCCGTTGTGACTGGATGAGAAGATACATGTTTGAAAGTGCCTCTGTTTTTCTCTCATCCTGTGAAAACCCCGCCATCCCTTTTGCATTCCGTGAGGAGCAGGGCTTGCCTAAGGCACCTTCGGACCCAAAAGTCCAGTTCCCATTTCCTATCATCTCTCCTGCTTCCGGGCTTCACACTTCGCCTCTCGACTCAGAAGGGGCAGTTTCGTCTAGTCTTAACTCATAACCGAGGTGCCGAGCGCTCCGCACTCCCCGCGGCGCCTCCGCCTCACCGGCCGGGCTGGCTGCCGAGCACCGGGCACGCCCCGACAGCAGGGGACGGGGCGGCCAGCCTGGGCTCCGGCGCTGCGCAGCACTGCTCTCCCTACGGCAGCACCTCCGGGCGCGCTGGCGTCCGGGAACTCCAGCTGATGCTCAAGAGAGCTCGGGAATACGGCTGTGCTTCCGTCCCAGGAGCCAACACCGGCTGTGCCCCGGGAAAAGATGCCAAACCCTGCCCGGCCCCTGAGAAAAGCTCTGTCTCGTCCTCCCCTGTCCCGGCGAGGTACTCACCCGCGGGGCAGAGCAGTCCGGGGGTCCCGTGTCGCTCCGCCTGCGCCGCTCCCGAGGTGCCGATGCCGCTCCCGAGCTGCCGGTGCCGCTCCCGAGGTGTCGATGCCGCTCCCGAGGTGCCGGTGCCGCTCCCGAGGTGCCGGTGCCACAGCAGCGCCCGCGCCGTCGAGGCGAGCGCTCATTCCCCGCGGAGCGCCCCGCCCCTCCGCCCGGCTCGCCCGCCTATTGGCTGCCAGGGGCTGATTTGCATGGTGGCGCCCCGCCCCGCGGGTCTGAGGGGTGGGGGGGCCCGGAC
>WEKY01027085.1:19432-44475 GCA_013390045.1 Picathartes gymnocephalus | reverse complement strand
TGTTTTCATGGTTACCTGGTGGATTATGAGTTAAACAAATGCTTTTTTTTTCTCTTATGTGCTATAGCAATGCTCATCTTTTTACCATGCATGATCCCTTGCTTAATGGAACTTACTCAACATGTGATCAAAGGGATGCAGGTTGTACCCATGCCTCCTGATCCAGAAATGGCTTGAAAAGGACAGAAAATTATGTCACTGCAAATAATTGCAAAACCAAAGAAAACCCAGGGAAAAAAAATTAAGTCAATGATAACTAAAGTTTGTAAAGACAATTATTGAGAAAATAAAAGAGAAGGGATTGTAAAGGANCATCTCAGCTGAAGGAGAAGGACGGCAGGCCGTGAGTGACACTCCGCAGGAGTGCACCAGTGCAGCGGCCAGGGCGCTGGCATTGGGGCAAGCCCCGTGTGCCTACCCACAGACCATCTGCTGAAATAGTCTGTGTGGGCATCCCTCCTTTTGCATCTCCAGTCACTGGGGGGCCAGTCCTTGCTGTCATTGTTGTCTTTATGTTAAGCTGTTTCTGTACCCTCACTTGCCACAGGCGTCACTCGCCACAGGTAGGCAACGTAAAAATTAGATTAGGAAATTAGATTACACCATTAAAATGTTTTTCTTAATAATCTTACTTTTATATTGTCAGTTAGGTTTGGGCCAGAGATGGGAGAATAATTTTTTAGTTTTAGAAGAAAAAGTAGCAAAAACCTTTAACCTTAGCAACTGTTGGGTCTGCAGGGGACCAGGGGGATCTGAAAACTGGCCATGGGTGGCCAGCCCAGTTGAACCTAAATGGTGGGTCAGCACCCTGAGTGAAGTCCATGACAGGGCAGGATTTTGGGATGAAGAAGGAAGTCCATGGCAGCTTCATTCTTCTGAAAAGGGCATTTATTGCCTAAATAGAACTGGAGGCATATATGTGGGAAAAAGCGTTTGTGACTGGACTTTATGTTTGGGTTTAGACTGTTGGACCCCCAAATGCTCTCCTTACAATCGTTCCAAATATCGAGGCAGATGGAATCAAACAAATGACAAGCTCACTAAAGGTAGCCGGATAAGGTGTTCCTACCATAATTACCAAAGGGATTTTGAAGGCTGTAAAGTAGTGGGGAAAGACATGTTTTTTGACCACATATTTTTAAGCTGCCCCCAAGATAATTCCACAAGTAAGACACATGTTGTCTGTGACTATCAGTGGAAGTGGCAACACCACAATGGAACTCGAACCCTCTTTGATAAGTTCTGGTCCAAATCGAGCAAAACCAATCTGGGATGTAATTGCAGGTGGAAATCTCATGTGGGAGCTTGGAAATGCAAATATTGTGATTCTCATGGTAAGGCAACTATTATTGGGGGACCATTAGGCCCAGGGAGCAAGCTGTATTTTGACCCACAAATTGATGATTAAAATTGGAAAGGCCACTTTGCCAACAGTACCTGGACTCTAAAAGGGCCTTATTGGATATATTAGACTGTATATTAGTTGTTCTTTTTGCTACCACAAGTTCAGGGAAATCGGTTAGGAATCAAGGTATATGATGATCTAATTAGAGAAGGGCAGTCAACTGATGTGTCCCTGGCTGGAGGGAGCACCCAAAAGTGGGGAAAAGATTAATGGCCACCTGAGCAAATCATACAACACTATGGACCAGCCACTTGGAATCCTAATGAATTAATATCAGGTGCCAGAGAACCCATTTATCATTTAAATCAGATTATTAGGTTACAAGCTGTCTTTGAAATAATGATTAACTAGACAGCTAGAGTTCTTGACCTTCTTGCTGACCAATCCACTCAGATGAGGAAGGCAATATTTCAACATTGGATGGTATTAGATTATCTGTTAGCAGAAGAAGGGGGAGTGTGTGGCAAATTAAGTGACTCAAACTGCTGTTTGCAAATAGAAGACAATGGAAAAGTGGTAAAACAAATAACAAAGGGAATAACTTTCTGTACCGGTCGAAATGTGGAAAGGATAGGAATGGGACATGTTTTCATGGTTACCTGGTGGATTATGAGTTAAACAAATGCTTTTTTTTTCTCTTATGTGCTATAGCAATGCTCATCTTTTTACCATGCATGATCCCTTGCTTAATGGAACTTACTCAACATGTGATCAAAGGGATGCAGGTTGTACCCATGCCTACTGATCCAGAAATGGCTTCAAAAGGACAGAAAATTATGTCACTGCAAATAATTGCAAAACCAAAGAAAACCCAGGGAAAAAAAATTAAGTCAATGATAACTAAAGTTTGTAAAGACAATTATTGAGAAAATAAAAGAGAAGGGATTGTAAAGGAATGAGAAATTTGTCTTTACAAACAAACTGTGGGTCTGCTGGTGGATGGGACTAGCACTGAGAGATAAAAGAAACAATGGGGAGGATTCCATAAATTCCATAAGGAAAAGACCAAGGTAGGGGGTATACATTAGAAGGGGTTTTTTGGTATTAGGCATTTCGGGAAGTCTGTACGTCTCAAATACCTCAGCCAATGGGGAAAGAGAGAAAGGAAATGCAGCCAGGAAATTAGGATAAAAAGGAGGCTGCTTCCTCCAGGATTTTGAGAGACCCCAGGGGAAATGCCCCATGGCCTCTCCCTTTATACGAATAAAGTAACAGGACTCCTCTGTCTCCTTTTTGGACATAAACCTCTGATGTTTGTGGATTCATTTTCCTGACACAGACCTGGGTCGCTCATTCTACTGCTTCTTTTTGAATATTCCATTTTTAATAAACTTCTAGTATGTTTTGTTTTGTTTTGACAAATAAAACTCCTCCTGAGAGTAGTTGAGTGCGAAGTCTAACAATGTTCTTAAACTGTTCTGGATTTTCTAGGAATGGCTGTCTTACACTACTGTGTAGTATATTAGTGTGTGGTTAACAAGAAGGAAAATCTTTTTATATCTAATCAGACATCATTAAAAATTTCCTGTTATTTACTCGAACCAAAATGTATTCAAAGTCTTCAGCAGGGGCAAAAATTGTTCCTATCAACATAGGGTAGGAACTGGAATGAGAAGTAGCAAAAGAACCTAAATGCTGTAACAGAGAAGGAGACCATACAGTCCTACCTATGTATATTTAACAAAGAGGGTGTTGTGATGTGTTTCAGTTTGCTGCGTTTCCCTTTTTTATTTTGAAATGTATATATTTCCACCTACCTACTGTGTAGTAAATAAAACACCAATAATTAAATAATTTTACAGAAGTAGTCTGGGAAGATTGTGATACATTCAATGATCTTTTATATAGGCTGGCCTCACAGTGGATTATACATGCTGATATTGAGACCAAATTAGGGAGAAAACTTTCTGCAATGTTTTTCAGTTTAACTTAAATTACACTGCTTTGTGATGGCTTATAATTATCTATCATCTAAATCTCAGAATTAAATAAAGGAATATAATTTTCTGTGATGTTTAGTTCAAGTCCTTTTTGCATGGAAGTACTTTCATGTGGCCCACTTTCTGGCTGTTGAAGCCTAAATGACTCCATACAGGGATCCACAAAGGAAAAGAGTGTGTAACATATAAAGAAGTTGCATTAGAAAATGCATCCTTGCAACAAAGAAGGCTAAACAGTACTCTGGGCTGCATGAGCAGAAGCATTGCCAATAGGCTGAAAGAGGTGATTATTTCTCTCTACTCAGACTACAAAGGCTGAGTACTCCGTCCAGTTCTGATCTCTCCAGTGTAGATGTGGAGCTGCAATAGAGCCTAGGGAAGTGTCACCAGGAAGATGGAGGGACTGGAGCGTCTCTCCTGTGAGGAAAGACAGAGAGCTGTGATTGCTTAGCTTAAAGCAGAAAAGGCTTGAGGGGATCTCATCAATGTGCACATACATTTGAAGAGAGTATGTAAAAAAAGATGGAGCCAGGCTAGTTCTGCTAAAACAAATAGATAGAATCAGTAATTTCAGCTGAAAACATAACTCTGGTTGAAATCCAGCAGTACCTTGAAAATTACCCCTCTTTGGAAAAAGTTATAGGATCGCTAATTAAAGTGGCCAATTTTTTTTTTATATGAAAAATATCTTTACTTATAGCACAATAGCCATCCTCTAAATGGCTAATGAATCTCAAAGGGAAGCAGAGTGAGTCTTCCCGGAAATACAAAATGCAATGTAAAGTTTTAAATTGTCAAGTTGAATTTCAGTTTGAGAGATGTAGCAGGATTATACTTTTGCTGTATAATTGCAACTGATTTCAGTGCATTTTTTTTCTGTCCAAAATGTCTGGGAAGCTTTCCTAAGACATGTAATATCTTTTTTCCCAGCCCACAAGAACTGTTGTAAACAGAACATACAAAAGAAATAAAATGATATTTTTAAAACATATATAAAAAGAAAGATAAAAACCAGTATTATTTAAGCTCTTCTGTGAAATTTCGTTTTGTAGAACAACGGACAGGAGCAAATGCATGGTTTCTTGGGAGAATTAACTTCTGTGTTAGATAGAACACCATATATAGAATAGCATTGCATCAGAATTTATTTGAACTAGTTCCCCAATGTGTGATTAAGGTTAGCAATATCTTGGTCGTGGTGGTCATTCAGTGGCAAGGTCTGTAGGACACTGATCTTTGGTTCCTGAAGGTACAAGATTTTTTTTATTTTTAGCGATCTAAAATGAAACAGGTTGAAAGTAAGTCTTGCACCACAAAAAAAAGAAAACAATTAGATAATCTAGTGTACCTTACTCCAAAGGAAAACATGCTGCCTTTTACCATAACAGATGTGTAGATCAAAAGATAGTTTTCTGATTAAGTGTAATTTAAAAGCTGTTAAATTGGACGTGCCTGATGCAGAAACATTGTTAGAAATTCTGGTTTTACTAGTGGCTCTTTCATTTTAGAACAGGAGAGTCTAATGTGGAGTTCGCCTTTGAGCCACCTAGGCTCTCAGCTGTTATAATGTAATTTTTCAGTGGTTGAGTATATAACCTCAGTCTTGAGTCTATATTCTAAATTAATGTTTCTTGTGTAAGACTTCTTCAAAGTATTAACCCATTCTTTTTACTCTTGAGATTACAGCTGAGATTTTGGCCTTTGCTTTTTGACATATAAATTAATAAGAAATCAGAATAAGGAAAGTGATTTCTGAACATCTTTACAAAAACTCTGCAATACTGATGGTTTTTTTAACAAACAAGATATTACATACATATATATATATATACACACACACACATATATACACACATATATATATATGTATATGTATATATATAAAAAATATATACATATAGATCAGCAGTGTTGGCTAATCATGATTACTATTTTGCTTGTCNCATGTGAATGGACATTGCCTGAGTATTTAATGCTCTATTTCAATATCTGGGATAGTTTTTACAAGACATGTCACTGAGCTGTAGATCTGAGTGGATAATTCGGTTTCATAGCTAGTAAAAATATCCAAGAAGAAAATTTTCTTTTTGCTTTGTGGCCTTCAGAGAATTTTTACATCCACGTGTTAGTTGCTGTTCACATCCTCTGCTCAGTGCTCAAAATTTAATTTTGGATCTTGAGTCTGAAACAGGTCAAATGACTAGTTATGATTGTTTAAATGAATAATCTCTGCCACCTGTAGTTATTTTTGTTGTTATTGTAATTCTCAGATTAGGCTTAATTTAGTATTAGAAAATAATAAAGTGAGCATATTTTAGAAACTCCGTTGCCGAACCACGAAAAAAGTACTCTGAGCTATATGGTTAAATCCTACCTCTCAAACGGTCTGTGCCAGGTAAAGTTCTTGGTCATTAATACATTAGTTGTGGGAAGGTAGTTGTAAGAGCTATTTCCTTTGTCTTATGCTTGTGCCTGTACATTTAGAAAATAAGGATGAATTTTTGCTTTTATACAGTTTGTGTTCATTAACCAGTAAATGCATAGTTCTCTGTGATCAATTGCTTTCACTGTGCCTTGGCAAAATAATTTAGCTTGGATAGCTCCACTGTATGACTTCTTTTTGTATCATCTAGGCCATTTTTAGTATGAATATGAAAGCATATGAGGCCTATTTTTTTTTCTTCTATCAGAAAGACTTATGTTCACTTACCACTCAACCTATAAAGAGACAAAAGCTTAGTCAGTGTTATTTAACTGTTAAAATTTTATCAAAGGCTTGAGAAAGGTGTGCTCTTTGGGGAGAGAAAAAGACTCGAGGCTGCTGTTGAAGTATGGTTTGCATCAAGTCTTTTGAAGTGGATGGTTTCGCTGAAGGAATAAAGTTCCTTTGCCAAAGCTGGTGCTGTTGTGGTAGTAAGCCCCCTCTTTCTCAGCTTCCCAAACTGCTGAGCAGATAGTGCCTGAGAGGAAATCAACTGACAGTGCACAGCTGGGACTCCAAAGGTACGCTGGTGAGCTCTGACTCTGCTTCTCCTTGTGAGAGCATATCTAAAAAAACACTAATGGCCAAACTGAGGAAGATAGCAAGCCTCATCCTTTCAAAGTTATCTCCCAAGATGAAAAGATAAATGATGCTCTGTTTAGGAATTAAAAACATGACATAGAATATTAGAGCACAGAGTTTTAAAGAGGAAAAAAAATATCTCTAATAGAAGGACTTTATATATGCTGCTTTTGTGTATTTTACTATTATTTTGAGTAGGGGGAATGTGTATTTTTACCTAGAGACTGTTATGCAATATGCCTGGTATGGTTATTATAGGTAATAATGTTACTTTGCAGCCACATGTGGTGTGGGTTTCAGGATTAGGTCCTGCTTCCTCGAATGCAGAAGGATTGAATGGTTGTGTGATCACTGTGTTTTCCTCTCTGTGCTCAAATCTGTGTTACTTTGTAGATACATACTGGCATAGTAAAACCCATTATACTTCTGACGTGGTATGTGTGCCCCGTGGTACTTTATTTGGATCTTCTGAACAAAATCCTGTGCTTTGCTGAAACATATTAAAAATGTTTTCCTCACGTCTTTAAGTGAAGAAAGTGACTGTTGACTCTCCTATGAGGAAAGGCTAAGAGAGTTGGGACAGTTCAGCCTGGAACGGGAGAGTCTATGGAGACATTCTAACACCTTCCAGGGCCTAAAGTGGCTACAAGAGGGCTGGAAAGTGATATTTTACAAGCCATATGGTGACAGGACAAAAGGGAATATCTTTAAACTGAGAGAAGGCAGATTTAGAATGTAGATTAGGAAGAAATCCTTTACTGTGAGAGCAGTGAGGCCTGGCACAGGTTGCCCAGAGAAGCTGTGGCTGCCCCATCCCTGGGAAGCGCTCAAGGCCAGGTTGGATGGGGCCCTTAGCAACCTGGTCTAGTGGAAGGTGTACCTATCCACATCCCTTTAATGTCCCTTCAAACCCATACCATTCCATGATTATATAAAATATTGAGCTAAACACTTTTGCTTAATGATAAACTGAAACTACTACTTATAATGCAGCACCTGTCTACTCCAGTTTTGGCTGGATCTAGTAGATATCCTTTTATTGCTATTGATTCTGCTATAAATCAATGGTGCAGTGTTTTTTGTGGAGTTTGTTTTTCTTTCACTGACTTCAGAAGACATATTCTTAAACCTTAAAATACCAGCATACATCACCAAAATTGGTATGAAAAAACCTTTGTTCTTCCTGTTATAGTGTTAGGAAATGAGAAAATTACTATTTGTGGAGCATACCATATGAATAAATATCAAAACAAATACTTTCTGAGCTTCAAAAAGAAAAATATATTTTTGAAGGACACCATATTCACAATATGTTTCCTTGAAAACTCTTATGAGAGGAAAAAACAAAACAAGAAAGTTCCACTAGCAACCAGTTTCTTATTGTATGTAAACCTTTTAGATGTTTTTGGGGCTAGGAAGTTTGCTGTTTCATGCCACCTGAAGTAGCAGCTCAAGATGCCATCAAAATACCATTGTATTTCATTTTGCTGGGTATAGTGTACTTATAAAGATATGCATATTCTATAATTTACTGCTTTTGCACGTACTTGTAGGTTTTTTATCTGAAAGTTTTGTTTGCCTATGACATGTTTGGGTGTCGCTGTTATCCTGGGGACGGCAAGGAAAGCGACATAGACTTCCAGAACACAGATCACCAGATCACCACTCCTTTATTACAAAACACGCCTTATATAGAACAGTACGCACAGGTATTATACTATTGGTTATTAGGATGAACACCCCTTAAGACGATTGGCTAATTATAAATAACTCTATTTTCTAAATATCTTTATGAGCAAAACACCAGGTGCAAAAATGCTTGCATATTTCTGCTAGTAGTTCTCACAACAACATGAGAAACTTTTACTCAACACAGGAGAAAGTTTGCTCTCTCACAGACACTGCTGCAAATATGCCTGAGACTTTCTCTGTCCAGGCTCTGTCAGTATCGGCAAGCAGGAGTTTCAGCATTCCCTTGAGGCTGCAAACAGGTACAGAGTTCTCCCTCATTTCTTTTTCCAGTAAGCATTTAACAGTACCATAACGGTACCACTGGTGCCTGCTTTAAGGGAGCTTTGGTGGGGGTCATTGATCTAAATTCCGTATTAAGAGATGCGAAGATTTTTTTTTTGTGGTATTATAATACTGATTGTGCTTTGCAAGTTGTGAGAATTTATTGATAAAGCAATATTCGGTAGTTTGGTAGTTATGGTCAGTAGAATAAGGTGGTATAATGAGAAAGTTAAAGGTCATAGTCTATCATATGATTTAAGCAGTGGAGTAGAAATCTCTGCTTGTGTTTTTGACCTCTCCAATTTTAATAGTTCTTGGCACTAAACAAAGGTCCAGGATCATTTTTCTTCCGATAGAGGTACTGAAATTCTGAAAAAAAGGAAAAAAATAGGGTAATCAGAAATGAGCCATACAACTTTAATTGTAAGTGGGTTTTATGTACCTTTCGGTGGGAAGCAGCTTAGGTTACTACAGAATCTAAGTCTGGAAGGAATTCCATAATAGGAAAAGGGCAAATCAATAAATAAGCTCATATCACCCACAAAGTTTATGATGTAATTCACATGACCACAAATCCATATTAGGTGGATGGTGCTGACAACTAGAACTGTTCAGGAAGGAAGGTGGAGAAAATGAGAGAAAGAGGTGGGGAAAAATCTACTGCAGTCAGAGAACAAAGAAACATTGCAGAAAGCTGAAAAGATGAGACAGTTTTTCCTATACATTGAATATGGATCACTTGAGCTATGAATTTTGTGTTTGTAAACAAAGTACAGCTCAAAGAGTTATTTTTCTTTAACAGGAGGTGGTGAAGGAATAGAAATAACACTTTTCCAGATGGTGCTCCTTCACCTTGCTTTTCAGTATATGAAAGTCCCAACAGGGAACTGGGGAGCTAAATGGGAAAAAGCACATGACTGTACTTAATCAGAGACAAGATTATGTTTTTCCTCTCCTGTTTTACAGTGTCTGAACTGCGTACAAATATGTGACCTCTAATTCACATATAAGAAGGGGGAATTCCACACAAGCAAAAATGGTTGCTTAGGTTTGAACAGCAGGGAGCTGAAAAAATTAAAACATGTTAATTGGAAAAGCTGGAAACCCCTGAGATTTGCAAGTGGGTCATTAGAAAATGCATGGGGTGATAATGAAGACAAATTACCAATTTGGACACCAGGTATTCTGAGTTTGATCAACAAAGGAGAGAAGACAAATATCTTTCTGTTCAGAAAAAAAGTAGTTGGAAGTGCTAGATTAGAAAAAAAGAAATTTACTTGTGATCTGTCCCAAATTAATGCAGAAAACTTTTTCTCCCTGTGTAGAATAGTACTTGGCATTTTTCTTTCAACGATAGTTCCAAAAGATTCTTTGGTTAAAATTTTGTCATAGTGGTATTCATAAGTACTGTATTATTAATCATATAAACTGCTTTTGGTTTCAGACTATCTGCTGAAGAAATGCAAATCAACGTGCTTTTTATCCTCATTGTTTATGTGGCTGGATATAAGGTTCGGTACAAAAGAACCTACTGAACTGAAGGTTTTATTCACAAGGTTTCTTTTTCATTCTTAAAATCATACCAGAACAATGTAGCAAACAATAGAATAACGTAGTCTCAAGGCTCTTGGGCTCAACTTCTGGAGGGTCTGTTGCTTTATTCGCGTCTTTGTAAGTCTTTGTTCAGATTGTGTATAGCTTTTTTATATTTTTATTTTTGAAAAAAAAGGTAATATTTTCATGAAGAACAAGTGTCTTGGGGTGACTGTATGATACTGTATCCCCTATCATCTGCTTCATGCCCAGACACGGCTCCTGTAACTTTAAGCTGGGTCCGAGGGAGGGCGGGGGGAAGCCGGTGGAATCCTTTTGGCGCCGTTTTCACACATCCTCCCCCAGGTTCGCCCAGCTGCGTTGTAAGCACGGAAAGAGGGAGTACATCTTTGCTTTTAGCCAGCTTCATTTTGTTAGCTGAGGCGAGAAGTTTTCCTGGGGCTGTGGCTTCTTCTACTGGAAAGAAAATAGGTCATAGACCATGATTTACTTGTTTGTGGATTTTGTTTGTATGATAGATGCTTCAATGTAGGTAGTTGTGCTTTAGTTCTAGACAGCATCAAGTAATGTCTCCTATGCTAAAAAGCTAAAATGTTCCATTTCTTTCTGATCAAGTCCACAAATCCCAAAATTTAACACTCTAAGTATGTTTCCATCTGTATAATTTTGAATACCTCTTGGCATGCTTATCAGGAATATAATAGGAGTTTGAATAATATAAATCTTTTGAATTATTTGGGCCTTTATTTCCCTTCTACGTAGATCACAATTAAAGTAGTGATATTCACAACTCTGATGAATCTAATTTGGGGACATTTGCTTAAATGTTGATAGGGGAAACTAAGAGACATGCTGTTGGTCTTAAACTGTTTCATAATAAGCCAGATGATTCCTGCAACATTGCTTTATTGTCCTGGTTTGAAGGACAGGTGTCTGCTAAGGAAGGCAGAAGCCTCCCTTGGAATGGAGAATGTAAACCACTTCCTTCCGAATTATTGTAATTTTGAAATTAAGGGGTTCTCAGGCGAGGATATAGGAATATGAATAAAAGTTCTTTACGAGTATTTATAATAAAGGGAACAAACAACAACTCCTGTGGCGTTAACAACAAAACAGAACCAGGAACCCGGTCCCAGCCCTCTGGGCCTGCAGGCACTGTCCTCTTGGGTGCAGTGATGGTCACAGCCGGCAGGGGGCGCTGTGGCGCGAGCTTCAGCAGACACGGGGAACGGCCGGGAGGGGAAGGGGTGGAGGACAGGCAGGCTTTGCTTCAGGAATGCTGTCGATCCCAGCGCCCCAGCAGGACTCTCGGAAAACAGCGAACTGGGACAGTAGGACGTCTGGGTAGGCAGGGGGAGCGGGGCTGCAGCGCAGTGAAACCCAGAGCAGTGCCGATGGAGCCGTGGGGGGCAGGGCAGGGGCAGCAGCCCGGCTCCCAGCCTGGCAAGGAGAGGTCAGCTCAGGATCCTGGGCCTCCCGAGCAGATGGTAAAATAGGTCTCAGTTCAAAGCAGGGGTTCACTCACAGCAGAAGAAACAGCTCCACACAAAGGGTCCAGCTGCAGCAGCAGCAGCAGAGACTCCTCTCTCCCCAAAAAGGCAGAGCAGCAGCTCCGTGTTCCCCTCCAAAGCGCAGCTCAAGCTCCCCCCCTGCTGCCCCCACCCCTGCCTTTTATCAGCTCCTCTCCTCCAGGGCTTGGCCACAATTCTTTGTTTTTCTTAAGTACCCAGTACTTAAGAGTTCGTTAGCAACTTAATGGGAAAAAATTCTATACGTTAAAGGGAACAAAAGGAAAGAAAAAAAAACCTAACCCCCAACAGCTTTATGAACACCAATTTTAGATAAGGGCAAAGCATAAATATTCTAAAGTGCATTTCAGTCCCAAAAAATGTCTGCACTGTGTTTTATAATGTTGATGTGGTGGTGCTCACCGAATGCAAATAAAACAAAAGAAGGATATTGGGAGCTCTTCTGGTTTTGATTAAGCTAAAACCTTATTTGTGACTTAGTGGCTGTTCATCCCCTGTCTGGTTCAACACTAAGACTTCTGTTCTTCTGATATTTATTAATGACGTTTCATTATCAAGTTTCACAGCATGATTGTATGAATCCTACATAGTTTGATTTCTTTTATAACATCCCAACAATTTTCTCAGATTATTTTTTTAAGTGGGCGCATCGGTCAAGAAATGCATGTCAAAATAGAATTGGCATTGCCATAGAGTATTCTTTCAAATAAATGCTTCTGCAGAACTGGGTCTGTTTCTAAGCCATTTGTGAAGAAAATTGTAAAACTTCACAAGCAGAAGCCTATCTGTATGTGATCAGCATAGGCATTGCTTATTTCCCTTTCCACTCTGAATTTTCTATAAATTTGTAACTTTATACATACATTTGACAATACACAATGCCAGCCAGTTGACAAGTCCTGAAATGGTTTAATAATTAAGAAGAACAGCTGATTTACTGGAGGTTTCTTGCTTTTATCTCTCTTCTTGATTTTAAATTCTATATTCTTTGGATAGATGTTTTGCTGTTTCTAGTTACTTAACAGTGGGGCCCTGGGCTTATATCCCCCTCTCTCCCTCACATGTAGTATACATATTTCCTGAGTTCTTTCAGTTTGCATTTTAATTAAGAAGGCCTTGTGACTAATTGTGACTAAATCACTCAGCTTTTAGCTGGTTAGGAGTGACTGAAAAAAATTATATGAACTAGACATAGCATTTCACTGCTTATAAGGAACTGCAGACTAATGCTCTACAAACAATGCTCTGCAGAATAATCCAATAGATTTTCTGTATAGAATAATCTAATCTTTTGCAAATTATCCTTTCCACTAAATTCTTGAAACATTATCCAACTTATTAGCAATCCTTGTGTGGTAGAGGTGGCTTAGGGATGAACAACAGAAGAACTGCAGTATACCAGGTCCAGACTTGAAGATATCTAATAGTGTTTGCTCTTACCATGACAGGTGGCTCTTTCCAGTAAGCAAAAATCTTCCAACACTTCTGACAGTACCACACCCATACCTCCTGAAGTCCTCTCATACATCTTAATATGTGTATAGCAATACTGGCAGAATATGGTCATTGTATCTCAGAATACAACTTCCACGTGATTTTATTGGGGTTTATTTTTAATTTTGATCTTTTTCAGATTTCAGTATTCCGTTTTTTTCATTTTTCATCCTTCTTTTTTTTCTGTTTCTTTAAATATCTTAGTTTACTGCCAGTACTCTTAGAAGCATGCTCGCTGGTTTCCTAAGCCTGGCAATACCCCTTGCAGATCAGTGTGTTTCAAGATATGTCTGCTCTACACACTGTCATTCCTTATGCGTCCTCTTTATCCCACGAATGCATCTTTCTAACCCTTCTTTATCAAGATTTTTAAATTTCAAAAAAGTTTTATTAGAAATTTTCCGGTTTTCCTTGATTGTCTTTGAGTTATATTTTACATTAGGCAAGCACTTTTTCTGTCTGGAAACTATCACTTGCCAGATTTGAATACTCTTCAGGCTTATATGATCTATTATCTATTATCTTCTTCAGTGAGCATAAGAGCTGTGCCAATTTGTTTAGAGTAACATGCCTGTTAATAATTTTGAATTATCTATTCAACAAGTTGTTGTACATTTTTAATAATAATTTTAATTAAAAAAATGAAACTACAAGCATCTAAATTCTCCTTCATAGGCTTCTATCTATTATGAATGAGATGCAGTTTATATTACCATGAGTAATAAATAATAATTGGAGGGTATTTTAACAACAACATTTCAAAACTAAATGAAAGGAAAATTACTATTCTTTGGGTGAAAAGATCAACATGAATTCTCACTGATTTTTTAGAGGGCGAGTGTTCTCACCTTTTGATTTTCTAGTATATTACAATGATGTTCTCGACCTGTTTTGGATTGGATTTTCCCAAGATGATACAATTTTGCTACAATTCTGTCATGAGATAATACCGAGATGCTCTGAGATGCAGAGCTTGGAGGTAATTTCTGAGGCTCAGCATTAGGTACTCCTTGGCTCATTTGTAGCATGCTGAAAACTTGCTTTGCTGAAATAGGTATTCCTTCTAGTTTCTGCTTTCCAGCAGGTATTTGGCTTGTAGAGATGCAAGGGAGAAATACAAATAGGAGAGAGGAAAAAGGTGAGTGAAAGAGATGGCACAGTGTGAACCAGATTTTACACCTGCTCTGAAAACTTGACAGGGGGAGAGGAAGAAAATACTAAAATAAGGCACAGAGAGAACAAACTAACCCAGCTCTGTAGACTGCCGACCTTTGTTTGTAAACTGAAGTAAAGACAGTCTGACCTGTTCTTCAACTGTTAATTTAGCCCATTTTTACTGAAGTTCCTAAGGATTGTCCAAGAGAGCTGGTTGAAATTCAAGGATCACTTCCTCTAGACTCAAGAATGCTGCATCTTGATGAACAAGAAATGAAATGAAGGGGGGGAAATACCTGCATGGATGAAGGAAGGAATTCCTGCCTTTACTCCTGTGTAAGCAGGGAATACACAGGAGATGGAAGCAAGGTCAGGCCACTTGGAATGAATATAGAGAGGTTATCAGAGTAAGTAGAAATGAAACAATGAAGGCCAAGGCCCATTTGGAATTAAATCTGGCTAAGGATTTCAAGGACAACATGAAGGGCTTATCAAATACCTCAGTAACTAAAGGGAAACTAAGGGGCCATTACTAAATGGAGGGAGGACCCTGGTAACAGAGGACACAGAGAAAACAGTTACTGAATGCTCTCTTTTCATTGGTCTTCTCTGACAGGACAGCCCTCAGGAATCACTGACCCAGGAGACCAGGATAAAGGAATCAGTCAGAAGGAAGACTTTTCCTTGGTCAAGGAGAATCTGGGTAACTTGGCATCCACAAGTCCATGGACCCTGACAAGATGAATTTATGAGTGCTGAGAGAGCTGGTAGACACCATAGGTAGGCTATGATCATCTTTGAAAGGTCATAGTGTTCAGGAGAGCTGACTGGGAACTGGAAATGTCACCCCAGTCTTCAAAAAGGGCAAGAAGGAGACTCCAGGGAACTACCAGCCAGTCACCTTCACTTCAATCCCTGGAAAGGTGAAGGAGTGCCTCATTCTGGAGGCCATCTCTTTCCACATGGAAGACAAGATGATCAGGAGTAGTCAGCATGGATTTGCTAAAGGTAAATCGTGCTTGACCATCCTGATTACTTCTATGATTAAACAACTGCCTGGATGGATGAGGGGAGAGCAGTAGATATTGTCTACCTCAACTTCAGCAAGGCTTTCAACACTGTCTTTCACAACATCCTCATAGGCAAGCTCAGGAAGTGTGGACTGGATGAGTGGACAGTGAGGTGGATTGAAAATGGCTGAACAGCAGATCCCAGAGGGTTGTGATCGGTGGCACAGGGTCTGGTTGGAGGCATGTTCCTGGTGCTGTCCTCCAAGGTTCAATACTGGGCCCAGAACTGTTTGGCTTATTCATCAATGACTGATGAAGGGGTAGAGTGCCCCCTTAGCAACTTTGCTGATGACACAAAGATTAGAGGAGTGGCCCATATCCCAAGAGTGCAGTGCAGCCTTCCTTCAGAAGGAACTTGACATAAACGTTCAAGCTTAGTAATTGTGTTCAGCAGTAAAAGACTGAGCTGGTTATAACAGAATGCAAGGACATAAAAATTTTAATTATAAAGGTCATAATTCCACCTTGTCCTTTAATGGTGAATTTTGTTCTTCTAGTCTGTGTTTTGTCTTCTCAGCTGTGTCAATACAACTTTGTGAGCTTGGTCATATTAATCAAAATGATCTATAAGTAGTAAATCGCTGAAGTAGTTTAGCAGAACTGCCATAAATACTTTCTTGAATTGCTCTATAGCCATAACCTCCAGATCAAGGCAAGAAAAAGGATTATCACTAGCATTGGTATTAAAAAAAATCATGTCATGTATCTGCTCTAGTCAGTATGTCTTAGTAATTTACAAACTATTTTCACATCATCATTAAACTTGGGAGTGAATCTGTATCCATGGCCAGTTCCAAAACAAATTAGATAAATATGACAGTTTTTATTGTCAAGAGATTGCACTAGTTTCATACAAATGGAGTCCCTTTCATTATTATATAAAAGGAAATGTTTTTGTACCTAGATGACAACTGGGTTAACAGATGTAATTTAAATGTCGTTTGCAGCCACTAATAAGATCATCTAAATTGCACTTGTGTATATAAATTGCTGTTGTGTCTATGGGGAAAGTGCAGAAATCACAGGCAAATCTGACTAAAAGGCAACTTTTTTTCACTTAAGAAACCTTAACATTTTAGTATCTCTTCACAGATCAGAATAAGAAGCTACCATTTTATAGCTAAAGGGTGCATAATATAAAATATCACAGAAAAAACCAAATAATTATTTGCAGGGGAAAGGGGAAGTGTTGGAAGTGTCAATCTATTTTGGTAAATGCTGTAATTGAGGAACAGCCTTGCCTAAGAGATAAGAAACAGATAAAGAGTGAAATGTGACAGGGTGGAATGGAGTCACAAAATGCCACAAATAGACTTTCACACTTTTTCCCCTCCTCTTTTGAAAAAGCTGGTATATTTTTAAATGTCTTTTGCATGGTGTTTTGGTTATTTAAATGGATGGTGGGGAGGAGAGGGGAAAGGGAGGATGGTGGTATTTGTTTGGGTTTTTTTTTAATTTGTTGTGAAAGCTATTGAAGATCATGTCCATTGAGCATACCTTTGGACTGGAGAATATATGAGTTATGTAAGAGATGTTAGATCAGGTCTGATATCAAATACTGAAACAATAAACACTTTACCTTTTTACAGATTTAGTATGAAGGAATTTTTTTATATGAATGGAATTGCATACCTGAATTCTCTCTTCTGAGAGAAGAAATGTGCATCAGGGTTTTCTGCTGCCATTGCTGACTACATAGACAATGGCCTAAAATTCTTTTTTCTTTGCTGTGTTCACCTTCTAAGAGCTGTTCTGTGGAATGGCGCTTTCTGTTCTAAAGAGAAGCAGAAGTGTTTCTACTCCTTTCCCCAATCTCCATCCCTTCTATTGCTGGAGTGAAAGAGTTATTCCACACTCAATAAATTGTCAACTGATTCTCTGAACTCATGCTTAAGTAATGGGGAAGGGATGGAGGGGCCCAGGGATTATGTTTTTTACAAGAATAGGAAATATTGAAAGTAATTTCTGACTGATTTTTGAGGAAGGAAGGAATGAAGGAAGGAAGGAGTAGCAGACAAAATTTCACTGCTTTCTCTCTTTATTTTTTTCTTCAGGTTCTGTTTTCATTTGAAAAGTAAAATATACATCTCTCAGTGATGCAAAAAAAATTAGCTGTAGATAACCCATTTCCATTGTTAAGCACTCTATAATGTGATGATGGTTTATGTCCTATATCTCAATTACTCAGAGAGAGGAAAATCTTGGGCTGCTCTTGTGCTGCAGCTGCTGAGTACCATGTCAGATATTGTGTAGATAGAGCTGCAAGTCTGGATCCCCGATATCAGATCTGACTAGAAATCTTGCTGCCCAAGTCCTTGAACAGCTTATGCATGTGTTAGGGACTAATGTGGAATGTTAAAAAGCAACTAAAGATTGATAAACTGGCAGGGAACTTTAACTTATTGAAAAGATGTTCCCATATGTGGATTTTTCAGCAGTGAAGATTTAGGTTTGCATTGCAGGCATCACACAAATCTATGGTCGAGGATCTAGTCAAGGGTGTTCCCCAAAAGGATTCAAAAAACTCTTAGTTCAGCTAGGTCAGAGTTTTACAACTAAGCAATGGACAGAATTAACCAATGTCTGGCCTCAGTTTCAAATAAAAAGTTTAAAACAACATATCGGAGGTTACATGACCACTACAATATGCTATGGTACAGTCAAAATAGAGTCTGGTCTATGAATATGCAGTAGACTTCAAGGTGCTTTACATAAATTTTTTTCTTTTCTTTTTTGGTCACCAGGTGTTAAGACCTGACTGTTAGGGAGACATGCCTCTGTCTGAATTAAGGTGCAAACAAGACCATATGCCAAAGTCAATAGTATAAATTTTATTTAATAGTAACTGTGAGGTAGAGAGAGAGAGAAAGAAATAGAAAAGAGAGGAGGGGGAGGGGGAGAGAGAGACAGATTAAGTAGAAAGATAATCACCCCCCCCCTTGTGGATCCAGTGGTGTCCTGTTGGTCCTCATCTGGTCTTCTTAGTGGTGGGGGTTTTGGAAAACATAGAATTAATATATGTGGGAATGCCCAGATACCTCCCCTGCAGGGTGGAGCTTGACTGTCTTCTGCAATAGACTCTAGATCTTTTGTAACACTTTGGGTCATGTGAAGTCCTCTGGTAGAAGGCCTCAGGAATGAGTCTGGCAGGTGCTTCAGGGGTCTATTGTGGTTTATCACACTTTCTAAGGTGTAGCAATGAGAAATGAAGACACATGGATTCCTCTTGACAGTCGCGGAGGGAAATCGTTCATTGCAAAGATCCAGGCCATTTTATGCTGTATCCAGATGCTAAGCTTTTATCTATTTACATTCTTGTGAAAAGAAAACAATATGCATTGGTTGCCTGCCACTGAAAGTGTTGCTGTTCATGCGTTCCTTTGATCGTGCAGTGTTCACGCGTACTCTTGGCCAATCAGAACCCAAACCACAAGATGACCATACACTGGTTATACAACTTGTTTTCCAGGTTATGTGTAGCTATACAGCTAGAGAGCCGAGCTGAGAGCACTGCAGAACTCATGACAGAATTGGATATGCCAACGCTGTTAGGCCGCAAACCATGGGCGTAGCCTTGGCAAGTGGACGTGGATTTTAGAAAGAGTGCTTAACTTGTAACAATTGTGTTAGGCTGTGCTTAGGAACATAGATATGGTAGTTAACAAACATAGAGAAGGTTGCGAAAATGATCATTGTTTAAGCTTGTGCTAAAAATGGACTCATGCTAAAAGGTGTATAAGAAGAGACTGATTAATCACTAAACGGATTTCTTGCATTCATGCCTTGAGCCCCCGTCTCTTTGCTCATCACCTTCAGTTATGTAACTTGTTTTTTATGTTACGTAACATGTTTTTTGTTACCCTGTTAGCTGAACCTTTCCCAGAGTGCTTCGCAGTGAGCAAAAGTGACAGAAATGAACAGAAGAGAGCAGAGGCCTATAAGGCCCTTTTTCTATAAGATATTTCTTATCTCCTACACTAAGACATGACAGCTGCCTCTCACATGAATGTCCCATGTGAATGTGACCTTCCTGGGGAAGGGGTAGTTTTATAATGGAGACAGATTGTGTAAGGGAGGACTGCCTGCAGGGTCTGCTTCTTATCTGGCTTATAGCCTCTAGTGATGGGTGTTCACCCGCTCTGTACCACTGCTTTCACTGTCACACCCCCAAAAACTCCTCCTCCCCCTCACTTGTGGGGGGAGTGTGTGCAAACCTGGCCTCAGCAAATGAGTCTGTGGGCTATGGTCTCCCCGACCCTGAACCCAGCAAGAGCTGATTTTCAGGAGAGCTGCTGGGCCTGGCTTTCTTGTGGATACTTTTCCCTCAGCCTTGTTCACTTCTCCTTAGACTTGCGATAACTGGCCAATAGAATCACCTTTATCTTATCTCAAGTTCCCATAGGTGGCTTAAGTCACAGTCCAGCCTCCTGAAATCCAGGAGGCATACTCAGAGGTGCAGTGGGCTTTGGTGGTCATAGATGAGCAATTGCTTCTTTACAATAGTGGGGAAATTCCCTCTGTGATCTTAACAGTGTTAAAGACAATTATGATTTTTAAGTCTCTTACACCAGGAATTAAGCTGAATAGTTCTAGTGACTGCAAGTGTACCTGTAGTTTTATAACATTTATTTATTTTATTTATAACACAAAAGTCTGCACATGTCTGAAAGAGCACTTCTGCCGTGACTGAGTTGGCAGAACATTTAACCTCCTGTATAAACTGCAAAAATGCCTAATACACTACCCCTTTCCCACCTAAGGTCTATAATTACAGTGAATTTTGAATGAGTGATTCTTGATTGCTTCACAGGTAGGCAAAAAATTCCTTGTTTCCAGGCATCACTGTACATGTATTTTTTATGACCTTGTGATATTGTAGTTAATCTAGTTAATATACTAATCTAGTTAATACTAGTTGTAATTGAGGTATTTAATGAGAAGCAAAACATATACCTATTGAAAAAAATACTGTCTATATTTACTCTATGCTAATATGGAGCATGTTAATACTTAGATGAATTTTAGAATAGAGTCTATTGTATAAAAATAAAAAAGATACCGTTTTTCTCCAAAAGAATTCACAAACTAAAAACTACTGGGGAAGAAGAGGAAAGAACAGCTATCTGAGGCTAAGGCAATGAAATCAATTTGTTGAAGATCAAAGGGCAGGAATTGAACCTTAATCTAAGGTTATCACTTTATTATCAGAGCACCCGCTTACTCAGGTCCAGACAGCTGTTTTCATGGATTTCCTTGAAAATTTTTACTATTAGTTCCTTTGAAAAGAGTTTAAGAAATTGTTGAAGATGAATTTGAATTACCGTTCAATTAAGTATAGCAATGACCAATTGAACATGCTGTATCTAAATGTGCATGGCATGAACAGTCCTATTTTCAGTCAGTTGCACAGAGTAAAGGAGTTGGAATAGATGACATCTACAAATTTGTTGCATGCTAAATTATTCTTTGAGACTCTTTTGTTTACTATTAAAAATATTTCTTGAAAAACCTGAGTAATCGTGGCAGTAACTTTTTTTTTAACAAATGCCTGTATCTATCTTTGGAAAAACTCCTGTGCAGCACATGTATTGTACAATAAAAAGTTCACAAAGTTGGTTAGCTAATTTATTCATTTTCTACTCTAATTTGGACTAGATTGCCTTGTCTCTTGTTTCTAAATTTGCTTTGAAAGACTTGAAGATACAACTATATCGCAGTAGCTTCAGAAAAAAACGACATTTCTTGCAAGCAGTTACATAGTTTGGAGTAGAGTCTGAAGACTAGGTGGGAGCATGCTACTCTTTTGATATGGTTTTAAATCCAGCTGAAAATTAAGCAACACGCAGCTACTCACTCAATCCTCCCTCTCTTCTCTCCCCACCCCCCAGTGGAATGGGGAAGAAAATCAAACTTGTGTGTTGAGATAAGAACAGTTTAATTGTTGAAAATAAAGTAAAATACAGTAATAACAGTAAATGATAAAGAAGGAAAAACAAGTGATGCACAATGTAATTGCTCACTCCCCCTTCCTCAACCCAGATTGGCCAACCTTCTGGGTAACTCCACTCAGCTTATACACTGGGCATGACACCCTATGGGTGGAATATCCCTTTGGTGGGTTCAGGTCGCCTGTCCCAGCTGTGCTCTCTCCCAGTTTCTTTTGCGTACCTCCTCACTGGCAGAGCATGAGACAAGGAAAAGAATGGCCCTCTTCTTAGGATAAACACAATTTAGCAAAAAAACCAAAACATCATTGTGTTATCAACACATGAAACACAGCACTGTTACAGCTACTGAGAAGAAATTAACACTATCCCAGCTGAAAACAGGACACCTTCCCTGTGGGAATTACAGGCCATTCACTTAAGAGTTGGACTCAATGGTCCTTGTAGGTCCTTTCCAACTCAGAATATTCTGTGATATCTGTGAATTATCTTGCTACCTAGCTCAGAAGAAAGGATGAAGCAGTAACGACTGTGCATCAGGACAGTGAGGGAAGCAGAGCGTTCTTAGATCTGCGGATATGAGAGTGAATGGGAATGATAAAAGTAGCAAGAGGTATGCAGTGAAATCCTTAAGAGAATCTTTTCTTTAGTGTAGCTGGCTAGCATGCTCTCAAAATTTCATGGACCTAGAGACAGTGAGAAGTATTTCAGCTTTGACCATCAACTTTACCTTCACTGGTGAGAGTTGGGTTTTTTTTGGGACAGCAAAGTTATCCAGAGCTCTGTGATGGAGATGGAGAAAACAGGTAAGAAGCAAGTAGCTGGCTTCTCTTAGACACTGTAATTATGGAGAGGTAAATGAATCAAGATTACAGAACCACAGAATATACTGGCTGAGTTGGAATGCAAAGGATCATCAAGTCCTATGCTTAACTGTGCATAGCACTATCCCCAAGAGTCACACCATGTGCCTGAGAACATTTTCCAAACACTTCTTGAATTCTGTCAGGCATGTTGCTGTGACCACTTCCATGGGGAGCCTGTGCCAGTGTCCAACCACCCTCTGGGTGAAGAACAGTTTCCTGATATCCAACCTAAACCTCCTCTGACACAACTTCAGGCCATTCCCTCAGGTCTTGTCACTGTCCGCCACAGAGAAGGAAGCAGTGCCTGCCCCTCCTCTCCCCCTGTCTTGGTTTAAGACAATCTAAAGGAGAACACTCTGTAACGAGTTGCCTCCCTTTAGAGGCTCAGTGTGTGCCTTTCCACAAGTAAGGAACAAATACGACTAGATGCAAGTGAAAAAATAACCATTTACTAACAAGTGGAACAGCAACCATCAAGAAATAACCAAAAATAACCACCAGATTTTAAAACTCTGCTGAATTTTGAGGACTCCCCAGAACAAAGAGAGATCCAAAAATTCTGGGCACAGCCCTCCAAGATGGCACAGCGCAGCCAAGCCCGTGGTTTGAAGGACGAAGGGAAAATGACCCCCCCACCCCCACTCTGCTCTCCCAGATTGCTGGAATGCCAGCTGATATTATCTGACCAAGGGGCTAGAGCTTGAGGAGGCACTTTGCCCTCCTTGTGTCAGGAGATGGCAGATGCAGGCGAGGCAAGGTATCTGGGCTGAGGCAACGCCGTATCTTCTCTCCTGGAGCAGGGCAGTATTGGTGAGTAGGAGCCACTTTGCTGAAGTGGGGGCTGCTCCGCTTGGTGTGGCAGCGACAGGCAGGCACTTGTGGAATTCACCCCAAGGCAGTTCAAAACCTCTAACCACAGCCTCTCTGAGATGAGAAAGAAACAAACAAAAGAGAATCCAAAAAAAAAAGGAAAAGCCTCTGCCAGTGTTGCTTCAGGTCTAGAGCAAGAAAACCAAGAGATAAAACTAGGTGGTCTCTGCCCTAAGGCAAAAACAAAAAAGCCCAGTAAGGCAATAATCACACAGCAAAAGACCACAAGCTGCCTGCTGGAGCAGATTTTAAAAGCACCTGAGGTACCACCCTGTGGGTACTATCAGAAGCCTGACAGAGAAAGCTCAGGCATGTTTGCTGCAGTCTTTGGGACAGAGAGAAAACTCTCTCACGGTTCTGCTGAGATTGTTGTGGGAATTCACCAACACAAGAATGAAAACATACATCTGCATCTGGTGTTGATAAGTTATTATTAGTAGCCAATAGCTGTATAGTGTGTTCATCTTCCTAACCAATAATATGGTGTCTGGACAGAGTACTGTAAAAGACGTGTGATTTGAAATAAAGTTAGAGTTGGACTGGACTTGTCTTCTGTGTTGCTTCCCTTCCGTCCCCAGGGATAACAGTGACACCATCCCACCCCAGATTCCTGGCTGCAGGGTCTTAAAGGGACAGCAACAATTTGGGACACATATAGATATGGAATACAGTAACATTACGGGCTACCCATGAAATCTTCTTTTGAGGAATAACCATTTACTGCATTGTCTTTCAGAGGTTTTTAAATACCTCCCAGAATAGTCTTCTCTATAACTTTACCTGGCACTGAAATGAGACTAACAGGTCTGTAGTTTCTGGGGTCCTCCTTCTTGCCCTTCTTGAAAATCTGGACAATGTTCATCAGCTTCTAGTCAGCTGGGATCTCTTCAGATTCCCAAGATCACTCAAAAATCATCGAGATATTTTGCAAGGACATCAGTGCCAAGGTTGCTCTATGGGCTTTTCAGGATCAGAGAGAGATGAGAGAGTCCTCATTTGTTGTAAAAGGTGTTTATTGCCATTTGCTAAGATCTCAGTGTCCCAAGCAGGAGCAAGAGCAGAAGCAGCAGCATCTAGTAAAGCAGCGTCTGTAAGCAGTATCCATAAGCAGTGTCCTTAGGCAGTATCCTAACAGCTTCAGCATTCTGCATTCTAAGAGCAATCCTAATACAAAACATTATATTCACTAATTACCAATCAGCTACAAACACGGTTCTGTGGTGCTATTCTTTCTACCTATCCTGGCTTAAAACAAATGTGCGTATTTCCTACACAAAACTTACCCACATGGTTTATTGTGTTCTATCTTTCTATCTAACAGCACTGTGCTATGTTTATATTATGTCTAAAGGGTAGTCAATGTTATGGAGAATTATTCTACTGAACTCTAAACTGGAGAAAAAGCACTTTACTACTGACTAACATAGCTTCCTCTATGCCTAAGGCACTTTAAAGCATTTTCTACTTGCTTAAAACTTTAAGTCTAGCTCTATGCATTTCTCTCTGTCCCCGACACATCAGCCCATTCTTCTAAGGATTCTTGGGTGAATCCTATCAGGCTCCGTAGATCTGTAGGGATTCAGCTGCAGCAGAAGAGCCACTGTCTGAAGGCCTCTGACATGGCTGGTTCAGTGGCACCTGCAGCTACAGAGGATTAAGCTCCACGGGCAAATCTCTATTGGGCATATCAATACCATAACTGGAAAGCTTATACCAGTATGCTAATGAGACTGGGGCTGAAGTGATCTCTTTGGACTCTTCCTTGCAAGCTACTGAGTCTGTTTGCTGCCTCTATTGGCTGCTCCCGGATGGTCAGAGAAGATTCCTTCCTGCTTGCCCTGCCTGTGCGAACTGCCATGCCACGTGCCCCAGAACACTTGCACTCCCTAGAGTTGTTCAAATCTCCCTTGGATAGTCCCAGCATCACCCCCTCCTCACCTGCTTGGCTGCTGAGGGCTGCCAGACCTGACAAGGCTTGGGGCTTCTGATCAGGTGTCCCTAGGCTGGGGAAGCCCCCTGTACAGCCTGATCTAACCCTCGCCCCAGGACTTACCTCGGTTGCTGTCGCCTAACTGACTTGCATATCCTTTGTGCAAATCCTTTTACTGTGTTCAAGGAGAACTGCTTGGATTTTTTTT
>WEKY01027085.1:2093-19071 GCA_013390045.1 Picathartes gymnocephalus | reverse complement strand
TTTTCCAACCTTAATGATTCTGTGATTCCAATTATAAATAAGACTAAACTGTTGATAGAATGTATTGTTTAAAGAGAAGCTGGAAATGAGCTTCACCTAAGTGCGTTCTCTGGTAAATTCTTGATTTTTTCAAATGCATTTCATTTTTACATCTATAAGTAAATCCTACTATAAATTTGTACATTTATGAATAATATTGCTAACTTACTACGGTTCTCAGTCTCAGCAGTGCCCCATATTTAGCCAAAGAGTACATTTTGATTTCATATATCTAACTATACATTTCAGGTGTTGGAATAAATTCAGCTAGGTGGCAATTATCATAGTATACAATGATGAATTCTGTAACATGACAGATGCAGATATGGTGTACCAGATACACAAACAGGCAGCATATACATAACTGCTGCTTAAAATAGTTTCCTCATTAAAAAGTAACATCCTTCATTTAAAGAAATGTACAGTATCAGGTCCCACAAGTTCAATGGCATTCACTGAGGGTGTAGAAAAAGATATGCATGCTCTGAATTCTGAGGCTTAACTACCGTGTCTGTAGCAGGTGAGTAAAACCTGATCCTTAATTGCTCTGCAGGCTTTGTTAACCAAGACCATATTTTCTTCCCAATTCCAAGTCCTTTCTATTAATTGCTTTTTTTCTTTAGCTAGTGAGAAGAATCCAGTTAACTGAAATGTGGTTAGAAAAACAAACCAAAATCCAGGAATCTTTTAGCCTGGATCCAAATTCCTTTTTTTTTTTAATCATGCCTTAATCATAGTGTTATATATTCCACAGAAATTATTTTTATAGCGATGTGTTTTGTTACATTATGCTTACTCTACTATCATAATATATGCAAAAAAAAAATCAAATAATATACATAAAAAGTATATATTATCCACAAGTCTATATTGCATTATACAAAGGAAGAAAATAAAAATTCCCAGTCAGATATTTTTGCAGCCATCAAACAGTCATAATCTCTGTCATAACTGAAGATACATTTCTAGAATAGATGATTCTTGTCAGGGCAGCTGTTGGAGAGAAAAAGGAAATGAAATGCAGTTTTATCTTTTGGGGGGCTAGAGGGGCAGCTATTTTATTTCAACTTAAAATTCATTTTGCTGCCATTATGCTAATACAAAGGACAATGCTAAATTACAGCTTTATTAAGTTTCTCTGAAACATTTTTGGTGTTATTTAAGTCATCAATAAATGTTAATAAACGAAGTTGGGGAAAATATCAGTCTTGACTCTTAAGGTCTTGATAGGCTATTGTGTTTAATTATGTTAGATGTAAAAACGGCTTCTCCTACTTGTGCTAGTTATCTGAGACTGTATTCAATTCAGTTGCTGCCTCTCATAAATATTGAACTCAAAGAAGACTTGCAACAGAGCAAAAGGTGGAAATTCTAGTAGAAAGCTTTTGGTATGTCACACAGCAGGTAGCTTTCATTCAGGTGGATTGTATAAAGGTGTATCTACATACATTGTGTAATTTAATATTGTTTCTCCTACCTGGTTGTATGGTTGTTTAGGTCTTTTACCTTCTCTGTGAAATAGCAGAGGACACTAAGCTTCTGAACAAGCATAGAACTGGTGTTCTTGCCCTTATGGGCAAGTGTTCTTTTTTTGGCTAACCAGTACTTTGCTCTTTATGATAATAACTATGAAAGCTTTGGTGTCAGTCACTGCTCACATGTTGGATCCTCTGTGTATGGGTTTTACGATTTTTTTATTATCTTTTGCTGTTGTTTTTAAAACACGGGCAAGGGTGGTGGTGAAAACCCCTTTAAGAAAAAGAGTGGGGGATGGGAAGTCTGCTCCTATGTGTTATCATGGGCCCTCCATTCTGCTGGATTACAGTTGAAACTTGAGGTTCTGTAAGAATTTTCAGGTCTTTCTGTGTTCTGACAGTTGATATTGGGAAAAGTCTGATGCTTAGAATCTGTTCCATGTAGAGCTATTCAGTGATTTGTATGCAAGACAAGTTCTGAATATAACAAGGCCTAGACTGAAAAATAATAAAAACCCAGCAGTGGAAATAACATGTGCAGTCAGCACTGAGAGGAGTATGTGTCAATGAAATCGGACTCTGAGAGCAGATTTATCTCTGAATTTCATTGTGGAGAAGATCTAATAGACATAAAGAAACAGTGTTATGGAAAGAAGGAATAACCATCAAGGAAATTAGTCTTGCAGATCATATTTTTTATTACAGAAATGCATTCAAATAACACAAGACAAACATTTACCAGAGAATGAGAAGAACTATACTATATTGTAAAGGTAGGTGACAGCTGCTATAGATCTATACAGCTCAGTATCAGTCTGGTTATGATAACTGTATAATTTTATTTTTACTTTGCATAATAGACTCAATTCACAGTTTGTCATTGAATTTTAACTTACATATAAAACTGGAATGTTTCTTCTTTTTAATCACAGTTCAAGGCACTAAAATAACCTGGAGTGTGCTGTGTTGGAATACAACAGAATTATTGAATGTAAAACTTCCTTGACCAGAATCAAATTTAAGTTATGACTGAAACATATTTTACCCTTTACTCTTGATCAGTATATGGCCATGCTCTGGGGTTTCTAGTTGAGTTGAGCAAGTAATAAATTATGTGTGTGTGCATGCATTTAAAACAAACAAATAAAAAAATCAAATGTATGGCAAAAAAGAGCAAGTAAATAGTATTTAATAATATTGCAGACTCAGAACATTTGAAGGGAGAATAAAAACGCAGAGAACAAAGGTGAAAGATGACAGGAAGATTTCAGAAAGGGATACAGTAAAAATAAGAAACTTATAAGCAACAAAGGTCAGTAATGGAGGCAGCCAAGCATCTGTTCAACAGCAGTACTACTTTACTAACAAAAGAAATTGGAGCGCTAAGAAAGTAAATGAATTCTGCTTCAATGCTTGCAAAGGAAAAAAAGAGTGAATGCCAGAACCAGTCATAAATTCCCCCAGAGTGAATAATAATACTGAATAGAACACAGGTGGTGCCCGAAGAAGTCCTCTAGAAATTAGAATCTCTGAACCTGTGAGCTAGCTAGATCGCAGAGCTAAAGCTTGTGTGCCTACTCCAGAGCTGTGCACAGCACAGCTAAGGGTAATTGAGATTCTTGATTATTTTTATTTTTCTCCTCCCTGGAGGGAGTGTCACTGTGGTAATTGAGAGGAGGTTCTGCAGGGTTCCCTCTATCTCTGAGCAGGAAGGAACACTTTTATCTTCACTTGGTTTTTATATTTTATAGAGAAGAAGTTAGGATTTTTTTCTAATACAGTAGTTGTGCCAAATATGTTATCATTGCAGCTATGCCACACCTGGTGGGTGCTTAGATGGGGCAGTTAGAGAACAGAGTAATCTCTCCAGTGAAGTAAAGGAAATTTGGCATATTTTGTCTGAGAGAGAAGTAGGGCAGTTGAAAATTAATAACTCCCAAGTGGGAGTATGAGTGTGTGTTGAATACAGAAGAAGCTTCAATAAAAATGAAGTAGAAATTCAGAGAGGTAGAAAATGTACTGACAATTTAGGGAAGGGTAAAAATATTCTACAAGATAAATGACTTCCTTAAGAAAGAGGAAATAGTAGGAACAGAGGAAACGTGGAATGCTTTTGGAATATGTTACAGGCTTCCCACTGAAGCTCAGAGACAGGCTATTCATTTCCATTGTTTTCACCCTTCTGGTTCTTTAGGAGTTGAATTAGAACTGCTCTGGCTTGGGAGAGATCCTGGTGGTCTGAAGTTGTTCATTAACAGCCTTCCAAGTATTTTGCTTTTCATGACTCTCTGTGGAGAAGTGCAATAAAGCTTGAAGCATTAGCTTTAAAAGCATTGCACTACCACCTCTGGTGGAGAGGATTTACCAAAGGGTTTAAATACACTCACCAGCAGTAGCTATGAATGAAGCCATCTAATTCATCTTATATTCTTCTCTGTAAATAAGATTTTGTAAGTTATTTGTGAAAGAAAATACAAAATACTTCAGTTTTAAATTATTTCCCACAAGTGACAATATATAAATTCAGTAATAAAACTTGCAATCAAATACGATAACTTCAAAAAAAATTTTCATAGTTTTGTCTCTGGAGAGGATGTAGCTTCATCTAAGTAAGTTTATCCATGGTTTGATAAGATATTTAGTCGGGGGGAAACCTTATCTGATTATTTGCCTGCACTCAAGAGCTTCCAAAACTTCTCTTCTGAAATTTCGGTTTACAATTTGCTGGATATGGAACTAGAAAGCTCCACAGATCTTCCAGACAGTCTGGAATTACTGGATGGATCCTGACATCTTATAACTCTGTTTGGTTAGGGTACTCTCAGAGGAAACATATTTGGCTTTTTGGGTGTGTGAGTGTGTGTGTGGGACAGGAAAGGAGGTGTCACTTTCTGGTTTCTAGCAAGAGACCTCTGAATTCATTGCAATTCATTGCAATGCATTGGAAATGTAAGCTTCACCCAGAGAATATTAATTAAAACATATTAAAATGGGTGGTCCTTCATTAAAAGTTTTTTGATAGTAGAAACAGAGCAGTCTTATGGCATTGTTAAGCACTTCAAACTGTATCACTAGGCAATCTTGTGTAGTGTGCATCATTAGCACGCTCTTCATCATCATAATCAGCAAATTAAGCAAGCCGTGTGTTTCCACCCATTCAGACCACCAGGTGTGACTATTTTATACATGTATATATATAAAAATATGTGTACATATCTATGTTAGAACTCTTATTTTTAGCAACAGGAACAGCACCAAACTTTGATTAAACACCCTGGGCAATGTTAGTTCCTATTGCATATTATTTTGTGAAGTAATACAAAGACTGCTCTTCCGTGAATGAAATCTGACCTGGTGTTGAAAAACCAAACGTGGTGGGAACACAGTATTCTGTTTTGCTGGTGCTGAACTGCTTTTTTAAAAATTGTTGAAGTTTAAACTTTTGACTCCTGGAATGCAGGGAAGTCTGTGCAAGTCCTCTAGAGTTCATTGTACTTGACAAGGGACTTGGGACTCTAGAAAATGAAAGATCTCGTCTTGAGTCAGTCTGTCTAGTGTGTGTGAAATGGATTATCCTCTATAGATGGTTCATTGACTAGCAATTACAGCAAGGGTTTAGACTCTCCTTTAGGTGTTTATAATACAGGTGTCTCTATTGAGCTAAGATGAATCTCTCAATATCTTTGGAATAAGAGAAACCAAGGAGACCTTGCCATTACAACTGAGGCTTTCCTAATGGCTACCGTGCTTCATATTGGTAGTCTTTAATGATTGCTAAATATATTTGGAGGACTACACCAGATGAAGATTAGTAAATAGTTTGGGGTTTTTTTATTATTATCAGTTGCAGTAAAAATTAATTTTTCCTCATTCGGAATGAAAATCTTTTCTTCCTTTGCTGTCTATTTCTTTGATATTTTTTTTCATCTGTCTTGGTTTCCTTCCCATATGGTTCTTTTCTGAATCTATCCTCCCTTTTGCTTCCTGCCTGGAACATCTAAATTGGTGTTTTAATCAGAGAAGAGCCACCACATAAACCACAAGCTTTCATCTGCAGATTCACAGATGCATATGTGCTGGAGATCACTAAGAAGACTTTGGATGCTGTTTCAGATGCTGTTTAAATAACGTGAATATGTGTGCAGCTAACAAATGTTCGAGTGTCCTGGGCATCAAGAGGAGAAGGAGTTCATTGTGCAGTATTTCTTTCCCTAAGAACAGGTGAAAGGTCACAGTATTTAATATTTCAGTTTTCCCAGCACAGATGCATAAAAACTCTTTTATTGGTGCTATGTTATTTTGGATATGCTTTTTATAGTAAAAAGGTTTATTCCATCTCTGTTTTCTGATACTTTTAATTCTGGCAACTGAGCTTCTAGCTTCAGTTTTCTTCACACAGCATTGTTTGGGGAACTACTGCCCCTGACACGTACTAATGTCTGTCAAGCACTTGATTCATTCTGCAGTCTGAAACAGTTTGAGCTCCACAGTCTGCTAGCATTACCAGAGTGCTGTGGACTCCCATTCCAAGGAACTGTCACACCATATCACTCACAGCTCTCACATAACCATTTCCCAAATTATCATCTCCTTGGAGCTTGCAGTTGGCAGCACAAGGTCCTTAGCACCTGAGACTCCAATGAAAGAAAGCAGGCAGTAAAACATTTGCCAGTTTTTTAAAATAAAGAAACCATAGCTAAAGTGAACGGTAAAGCTACGCTTGGGTAATAAATAAACATTCATTCAAATGTAAAATTTGTTGCCTTACTCTATTTGTTATTGAAGTTGATTGGTGCTACTTAACTCATCTGAAATGAAGTATGATGTATGTCAACAGAAACAGAAGAACTGGGAGGATGACCACAATTTTGCAGAGTTATACATTATGTTTGATATTTAACTATGGTATACACTTGAGGGGCTGAGTAATGAAAAAGAAGAAATATCTTCAACAGCGGCCAAAATCTGTGATCTTGTGGTGTAAACATCTCATCAATGCAAAAAGGACTGCTCTACCCAGAGGTTGCTAGTGTTTAAGTATTTTGAATTGTCGTAGTATAGGGTATTGTTTATGTAATGCATTGTATATGTCCTTCCAAACTTTTTCAGAAAGGCTGTGGCCTTCATTGGGGAATAGAAAATTCACCTCTACCATTTAATCTAGAAAGCATTTTTGTGAGGCTCAATTATTTTAAGGCCTGATCAATACAATAAATTGATTTTTGCTGATACAAATGTCTATCATATTAGTAACTTCCTTAGACTTCATAAAGAGTATCTCAACTTTCTTCTCAGCAAAGTCATTGTAGAAGTGTTAAAAATGCTATTGCATAATAATAAAAACATCATTAAAAGTTAAGCCTATATTAGAAGTCTTCTTCTGTCATGTTATACTCTACCTCTGTTATAAGGGACTTCAAGTCCCTTTATCTCTAAAATCTGAATTTTGATGAAAGATGGGTAGGGAAAGAGTATTAAGGAAAAGTCCCAGCTTGGGGAATATATGCAATAAAAGAATCTTTTAAAGCTGGTGATAGCTACTTTTTCATCAATGATGCCAAAAAAAAAGCCCAAGAATACAAGAAAATTGAGGTACTGATTTGGCAAGGTTCTGTGAGTGATGAACTGTGCTGGAACTTCATATGCATACCAGTTCTTTTTGGATCTGGTTAAAGAGCAAGCCTTGATAAATGAATTTTTTTTTAAAATTATTCATTTAATAAACAGTCTTTCCCCTCTACCCTCTCCCCTTAGCAGGCATTCATCTTAGTTATCCTTTGGTATGGAAGCTGATTGTTTTGAGTACAGGAGAAAATTTTGCAGAAACCATATGTCAAAATTGTCTACTGTTTCCAGATAGCCTTTAGGGGGACTTTCTTCACCCAAAATACTTGCAGTAACCAAGTTGTTTCCTACAATTGATTTTCCTCCTATAATTACTTAAATAAGCTGACATTTCAAAATATGCAGGGCTAAGCCCTCTAGTATGAATTAGTTATATATGTGTTTCAAAGGACTTGAAGTATGACATATCCATTTTGTTGATGCTTTGGATAAAATAGGTCTAAAAATAGTATTTATACTGCCACATTATGGCTGGAAGGACATGACTTGGTTTAAAAAAAGAAAAGAAAAAGCTTCCAAGGGTGTCACTGTCTTGTGATAAACATTGTGAGAAGAATTGGAGAACTTATCAGGTAAAAAGCCAGATAATGTCATTACGACAGTGGAGGGTTTGCCTCTTGTGTGAATCAACACATATAGGTAACCAGGACAACTACCAAGCCTCAGCTGAAATGCAAAGAGTAGATTTATTTCATTACCTTTCTAACAGCCCTCAGCTGAAATGCAGAGTAGATTTATTTCAGTGCCTCTCTAACAACACCGGGTGGCAGAGACCCGTGGCTCCATCAGGCTCAGCTAAACCTAGAGGGCAGCGGGGAGGGGAGTGCTGCTGCCTGCCCCAATATAGCAAACAACTTCCCACACGCACAGTTAACCTCCAGGCTGTGCTTTTATGATTTCTCTCTGCCACAGCAGGAGACTCAAGCATGTCTGCGAGAGTGTATTATCTCTACACAGGAATTCTACTTCTCAAAAGAGGCAGAGTATGAACCTACATCCCCTGGCTCTCAGAATTTTGCACCACTGGGGCATATCTCTGGGCAACCTTTCTGGAAATCTCAGCCCTAATCATGAGTGTGTTGTAGACTGTACAGAGGAGACATGGAAGAATTATCAAAAAAACATGGTGTCTTTAACATTCAGAGGGAATGAATATTTTCAAAAGGTGGTGCATCAGACCTGAAGGGGAGAAGGAGGTGAATGGCTGGGAAAGATCATTCCCTACTGTTCCCCCAACAGACTGAGTGCGATTATTACTAAACCCCTGGAAGTAGCAGCTGAGATCAGGACAGGCAAACAGCAACGAATACACATCCCAAATAATCTTCGTAGCCTCTGATGTAATCTTTATATAAGCTGGTACCACAGAGTATATCAACAAAGTAATATTGGTTTGTGTCCCTGATCCAAAAAATATTCATCTTGTGGGCAAATTTCCTGACATATACGGACAAGTATACAAGATTCAGTGACACATCCCATGATCAGATTGAGTAGTGTGGTGATCAGTGAGATCTGTACACAATATATAAACGTTTTGGACAAAAATTTTATTTCTTCGCTTTCTCTCTCATGCCCCTTTAGTTGGGCAACAAATTTGTCTTTGTTTAAGACAATTTTAAGAGGGACACTCTAAAATGGGTTGCGTCCCCTTATAGCTTTAACCAATCTCTTTCCCCCAATATGGAAAAATGAATACAAGTAGATATAAGTGAAAAAAAGAACACCTGACTAGAAAGACTTACTTCTTTAAGCTAAATCAGTAGTAAAGATGGTGGGCAGGTTTTGGAAACAACAGAAAACTCAAAAAGGAACCATCCACCTGTGCTGCCTCTGCTCGACAGCAAAAGCAAAGAGACAAGAAGCAAGAAAGGCAAGGTACAAGACACAGCCAAGAGGCAACCCAAGAGAAGAGAGACATATGTCCCTGAGTGCTCCTCCAAGTTTAAAAAGCCCAGGGCACCCCCTGCTCCTCTATGCTGTTTCCCAGCTACAGGCAGTAACAATTTTGGGCACAGTTATATATGGAGTACAATAAGATTTGGGGTTACTTAGGATAATAGTAAATATAAAATTCTGATGATTGTTGAGTGAAGTGCCAGGCTAGATGATATAGAGATTTAGGTGGCCTAATTTCCAAAACCTTGCTGTTTGCATTTATTTTTAACTAGTTTGATCTCTGAGAACTACATCTTGTAATTGGAATTAGGTCTACTTATTTTTTGTAAACAGATTTTGTACTACTCGAAGCAACTCTGAGTACATGAGTTAAATTAGAGAGCTTTCCTCAACTAGAATGTGTATTCATAATATTCAAAATAAAACTTTATCATTATGCATGTGGTTTTTTGAGTGGCTTCCTTAGTTGTATGTCTTGAGCTCTTCCACAGTCAGTAAATTCTACTGTGCAATAAAGAAGGATTGCATTGTTGTTCATCCCACACAGTAAAATAATGATATCTAAGAGTTGTTATGTGCTGCCTTACAGCATCTTTGTGATTTACAGTCTTTTTCCAGCAGGCTTATCCCTAGGGGGCTAAAACTAGGAACACAGTATGCTAAGGAGGCATTGTTTAATTAATGAACAACTATTCTGAGTTATGCTTTAAACTTCCTTTGAGACCGTGTTAATTAGCTAAATGCAGTCTCTTCTGTAAGTACACAGACAGAATGTGATATTTTGAAAACAAAATATGATAAAAAATAATGTTAATCATGTTCAAATAACTAGCGAAAGTATGGCAGATTGTTCAGGGTGCTATTCTTTGGGAACTTTTTGTTCCATATAGCTCTGCTGTTTTGCATAGCTAATGTATAAGAGGACTTGGATGTGGCATAAATGTTTTATGTAGTTGAAGCATATCCTAGAAGGCTGGTGGAAAAACTTGGGTGTACTTGAAACTCACATGAGTTTCCCAAAGGAGGGACCAAATCAGCAGTCCTAACTCAAGGACAGACAGGTAACGGTGACAGTGATTATGTAGTATTGTGGTTTTCAGCACTGTCTGTAGAGTGCAGGAAATAAAAATCTATTCTCACTGATAAAAACTCTATGAAAAAGATCAGGGGTGCTTTGGCATTAGTCAATTTCATTTGCAAAGTTAGTCTATTAATCTAGTCTCCAGCTGTTTTCCTTAGGGCAGAATAAAGTGATTAATCATCTCTGAACTTCTGTGTGCACTTCCATTTTCAGAGCAGAATCTAGTTAATACTCTTCCAAACACGAGTGAAAATCCACAGGAGCTCTGAAGTGTCCCAACATTTCCAGAGTCATCCTATGCAATTCTGGTGGCAAACCAAGATCATATGAACAGCAATTCAAACTAAACTGATTTGCATGTGTTCATAAGGATGTGTACACCGGGTAAGCCATTATCTGCTACAACTAGTCACCATGACTCTGGAGTTTTCACTTGGTTCTGAGATATAGATACAGATATAGATATAGATGATATAGATATAGATACAGATATATGGAAAAATCTTTGTATTGAAGAATCTTTAGATCGCTGCAGCTCATATACTGCTCACTATTCCATCTGTCATATTTCATTTTTCAAATATATCAGTTTTGACCTCAATCAATCAAAGTGGCATGGAAATTTTAAATACATCCAGTATTAGTAGCTCTAAAATTGGTGCAAAATATGAATATTGCTCTTTACTCACATTAGTTTTCTGTTGTGAACATGAGTATGACAGAAACTTGAATAATACTTCTGGTAGCTTATGACTTATAACTGCAGTTGATTACTTCTCTGAAATCATTATCACCAGAATTCAGAGGGAAGCATTTGCTTCTTTCCTTGTCATTAGACTGAAGAAGCTAATCTTCTTTAATGACTCTTCTCCTTAGTTTGATCTCTGTTTGAAGCTGGAAGAAAGCTAAGCTGATTTTTGACGTGTTATCCACCATGCAACATTACTATGTTGCAAAAATAGTTTGGTCCTTGGCTGTACTAAATATGGCTAGAAGATCAGGGAACTTCCATTGCAGCTTTGTTTTGTATATTACTTGTATTGAAGTGCTGAACATATATATTCTAGAAGTATTTTAGTAGTCTCTAGAACAGTCAAGAAACGTGGGATTGAAGGACAAGCAGTGAGGCATTAGAAAGTCGTGTTCTGTTCTCCATTTTGAATAATAAAAAAGCCTAGTGAAACCAGCTGTAATCTAGACTAGTAAAATACTACAATTCACAGAAAGGTGTTCCTGGTTGTTAACATGCCCCGATAAGGTCTTGCACCTTCGGTATTGGGTGGATATAGATATGTTGTTGTTTTGTTTGTTTGTTTGTTTGTTTGGGTCATTGTATTTTGTTTTGTTTTCTTGTCTTTTTACGTGGCTCCAGTGTACTCTTAATTAAAAGAATAAAATTGCTTATAGTCTGAGAAGTTTCTGATTCAGTATTTCTAGTTTTGTAGAGGAAGTATTGAGATTCTCAGACTGATGAATATCTCTACTCAAAGTCTGTCCAAACCTGCCTTTTTCAATTGCTACTCACAAATGTGTGCTTGCTTTTTGCATGCTATTTAGGTTAGGTGCTGAGAGCCCTGTGTCAGCATACACTCTGTATCTCAGTATGTTGAGTCTAAACTCAAAAAGAATCAAGAAACCCATGCCAAGTCGTCAGAAAAAGTTTCTTTGCCTTGCCCTGTACTGTTCAGGAACATTCCAGTAGTATTCAGCATTCTATAAACCAGAAAGTGATGAGCTTTAGAAAAAAGGCTTTTGAGGTGAGGAAGGATTTGAACTGTGCCACTGCTTGATCCAGGTCTCTGACCTGTAACTTGCATCAAAGGGTTTGTAAGGGAAGCAACGACACTGTACTGTTTGACATTTTCTAAGAAAAATTTAACCCTAATTTCTGTAGCCAAATTGTGAACTTTCTTGAGTGGATACTGGTGCGTGTTTGAAGGCTGAGGAACTAGGAAACATCTTTTTACTTTTTTGCTATTTAAATTGCTTGTGAAGAATGCAAACATTTTTAGTAATCTCAATAGACTTTTGCAGAAATTTTGAGTCCTTGTCACTATGATAATGCTAATTATGTAGTTCTGATAGCTGCCCTTGGTGACCATAATAACTGTCAGGCAGTCTGGGTAACATGGTTTCTGTTTTCCAAGTCACTCATTGTGTGAGAAAAAATGACATGATTAATGAACTGAATAGCACCTTTCCTCTCTTATTTCATAGCATGGGTTTTGGTCTGCTGTAGTTAAGAGTGTAAGGAGTCTGTGACATCTTAACTTCTAAATTCAGCAATATTCCAGGTGAACAACTCTCTGAAGCTATTCTTGTAAGAGTGTTTCTAAGAGAGAAAACATACACAAAACCCTGTAAATTTTTTTTCATTCTTATGACATATGAGGGAAAGAAATAATTTGGATGCAATGTTGAATTAATTTCCGATTAAATTCTTGATCCAGAATACTTTATACTGTTCTGACAGTTTGAGAAGTGGAAGAAAATCTTTCATTTGTCAGATTCATGCTGTATTTGCCATCTTGGTTAATAATACATTTTACATTACAATGAGTCAGTTACACTCAAGTATTAATCTGCATTCAGAACCCCGACTACATTTCATTTTCGTTTTCCTTTGATGCAGTACACTGATAATGAAAATCAGATCATTAGTTGGACTTATGGACCAAATCTACCTCTATGTAACCAGCTCTCTCTCTTATGGCCAGAAGATTAATCTTTTCACTTACTCTTTTGCAACTGGTTCTCTTTGAGGAATCTGAATGTGCTTAACTAACATGAGCGATGGAAATGACTGACTGTCAAGTTTCTGGTTTAAGTTTGGAGGTTGTTACTGAAGTAGATAAAACAGACTGATATTTCATAAAACATTTCTATACTTTGAATTTTGAATTTCCTGAATTTTTTTAAATTTTGGAAAATTTAATTTCAATATACTGAATTCTTAAATTCAAAATAGAATTTCAGAATTCTAAGTAACCACTAATACAGCAGATATCTAAGTAAAATTTCATTATGATTCCTGCATCTGTATTTAAGTGAGTTTAAAGAGCTGTTCAAAGCACAGCAAAAAAAACCCAAAAAGCTACACAAAACAAAACAAAAAAACCCCACGCCTGTAGTAAGTTCTCAGCACATCATGACCAAGATTTGTTAAAGTTACTAGAGGAGTAAAGACCAAGTATTTAGGAGTACAGTGGCTCATGGCTTAAGTTCTCATGGGATTGTTAAATTCCTAGCTGGATTTTTAATCCCTGCTGGTGCAGTAGGATGATGATAGTGCTTTCGAAATACTGTCTTTGCTGCTAATAATGGGTATTATTAAGGTCAAGTTTTCCACACACAAGAATAGATCTGTGTGATAACTTGGCAAAAAAAAAGAAAAAAAAAAAGAAAAAAAAAAAGATATTGTGCTAGTGTTCTTACACATAATATTTCTTAGAAGAATAGCCATTTAATAGGATGCCTATCTGCTTTTTGCTTACCAATGCATTTACAGAGGTAACTGCAAGATAAAAGTAATGGGTGATTTGGCAACAATATTCATATACACACCTGATGGATTAGAACATATAGTAAGCATTATAGACCCCATATTCAACACCTGATCTGGTAAGCAGATCACTGTCTCTTTTGAACACTATTCTGATTTAACATGACTATTATTGTAAACAACATGAGGGTAGATTTATTATCACCGCTAATTTTAAAGATGCATCAGGAACTATCACATAAAATGATATTTCATTTTATTTCTATATTGTCAAATTTACAAAAAGTGAAAACCTTGATTTATTTAAAAATTCAGATAATCTGAAACTATACCATAACAACCTAAGGAATGTTAATGGACTGTTATCATCCTATTTCTGCAAGGTAGGCAAATATGCAGCATGATATCAGACAGAATAAAATATTAGTTGTGGAATTGCTCTGTATTAATATTCTTGCTTCGTCTAGAAAGAATTTGTATCTAAATAAGGCAAATGATCCACACTGACATCATGAGAAAGCTATGCCTAATTAAACTTAAAAGCCTGAATAGACCTATTTTTACATGTAGAAGAGGATGTCTTTGATAAAGGGATCTTTACAAGATCTGAGAGAAATTATGAAATTGAAACCTGGATGTTACAAAGGTTTATTCTCTAGGTATTAGAAGTTATAATCTTGCTCAAGGAAAGTAGTCCTACACATTATTACTCAAGTCTCCGTGTAATACAACAGCAAGTATTTTGGTGCTTCTTCAAAAGGATTCATGCAGAACTGGTGAAAATTCACTCAAAAAATGGGAAATTCATCCTATTGGGTTACTTTAGTATATGTAGGACTGATGTATAGCACTTCCTTTTTTCTGGAGATAAACTGCTATAAAATACTTTATATGTTCAAAACTTTTATGCTGAAACAGCATTAAATAAGGAACAAAAAAATGGACAGTCCAACCAGCTTTAAGGAATTTGTGAGAACCACTTTCGTAGTGCATCTTTAACATATGAATGTTATGAACAACATTAGAGATGTGATCACTAACAACAAATGACAGGAAGCTGCTTAAAGCATAAGGAGAAGTAATGTTTTTTTGAAAAAATTTTTTGAAAATGGTGTGGTCTTCAGGTCTTTTCTAGATTATAAATAGTTGCAGCAGGAGCATACACTCTAACATTTCTTCACAGTTATGTCTTACACGTATTAGCTTCTCATTATTGCTAGCCACCAGTAGCTGGGTGTTTTTTCCCATGTAGCTACTACACTATGTTGCTTTGGTGTTGGAGGCAAGAATTGCGGCAACGCACACACCCCAAGGGTCACACACAACAGCCCTTTCATTGAGCTCTGTTTTTCTTATATAGATTTGAGGGTCTGCATGCTTGATCCTGATGGCTTGGATCTGTTGCTACCTGGTCAATCAGCCAACAGCTGGTCTCACCTTCAACAGTCTAGGCCTGCCACCCAACAGTCCACACTGGTCAAATTACATAATCCAACTGTCTTTACTGGTCAAATTACATAATCCGCTGATCAAGGTATTTACATAATCTTTAGTTTAAAAATGGAGATTAATTATTATTGTGAGGCCTTCAGGCCAGATGCTGGCCACCACAACACTAGGAATCTAATATAGCGTAGAAGCTTCAGATCACATTAATTTTATGCTGTTATACATAAATTTGTTGTCATGTACTGTTCTTAATACATTTTATTGCCCCTGAAATTATTATCTTTATAAATTAATAGTAGGGATGATTAAAATTTAAGTGTAATAAAACCTGGCAATCTAAAAATTCCTGTTTCATGACTGAAACACTTTATCAAATTATCTGTAACAGAAATAAATATCATGCTCTTGCTACTGCACTGGGTAATGTGGGAGGAATGACTGAAACTGGGAATGTCTATGAGTGATTTTACCAGCACAAAGTACTCATTTGCTGTTACGGTGGCTGCTGCTTGCAGTGGCAAGTACTTGACACAACCAGTAAGAAGCAGTATGTAAGTTTTCTCTCAAAAGCAGCTTGATGCTTCTTAGGGAGCAGTACTATAGAACTGGCCTCTGTCAACTGAGATGAAGCAAAGCTGAGGGACAAATGTGGGCCCAAGTAACATCAAGCAAAGGTCCAGGCTATAGCTGAGAGTAGTGCAAGGTGGGTCTTGTGCCTAACAGTCTATACAGACTAAGCTGTGTACCTACCACCTCCTCTTTGAGTCGTGGGTCAGTCTTGCAATAGGTGACTGCAGCGGAAAAAGAGTAAATGAAGAGTGAGCAATATGTCTCTTGTTGAAAAATCAATCCAATTAGGATGGAAGTCTGTGGGTTTAAGGAAGCCTTGTTAAAGCTGTTGAAAGAGAAACAGAGTGAGGGCTGTGTAAAGACCTAGGAAGTCTGTTCTTCCCATTTTTCATTGACTTACACTACGCCTGGGGTGAGTTCCCAAACTGTCCTTCAGGCATCTCTCTTCCAATTACTGTCAGAAGCAGGGATGGATTTACGTGTTTGTGGAACTATTCTTATGTCATGTCTTGTTTCATCTGCTGAATTACTGTGTTGAATAATAAATGAAAGTAAAACACAGCCCCCAATTACTGAATCGCAGTACTCAAGTAGGACTGAAACTCTCTTAAGATTTATGAGATGTGAAACTAATATATTTTACTTAGAAAGTGTAATGAAGTGATTTGTGGCAATTTTGAAAGAGTTAATAGTTGTTATATATTTTGTGACATATTAAGGGGGTTGTCTTGAAAAGGAGGGAATAAATAAACACAATATATTTAACTATACATTTTACATATATATATATAACTTGATTTACACTTTAATAATTTCTTACAGACATGTTAGAGGTAGTTGTCCACTATTGCAACAAAAGATTCTTTCCTTTATGTTTGACTTTATTAAAGTAAAGTTCTCTAAACATTTCTTTGATCAACACAATTTTGTTGGTTTTGCATGACCTGGTTTTTAGTAGCAGGGGGGCCACAGAAGTGGCTTCTGTAAGGTGCTAGAAGATTCCATCATGTCTGGCAGAGCCAATCCCTGATGGTTCTGAAGATGGACATGCTTCTGGCCAAAACTGGGACAATTAGAGATGATGGTAATGCCTCTGTGAAAACATATTTAAGCAGAAATGAAAGCAAAAGGTGGAGGGCAGTTGTAATTTTCTAGCCAGAGTAGGAGGAAGAACATGTAAGAGAAACAACAATGGAGACACCGAGTTCAGTAAAGAAGGAGGGGGAGGAGGTGCTCCTGGTACCAGAGCCAAGATTCCTCTGCAGGCCGTGGTGATGGCCATGGTGAAGCAGCTGTGCCCCTGCAGCCCGTGGGGATCCACGGGGGATGCAGAGATCC
>WEKY01027083.1:0-11482 GCA_013390045.1 Picathartes gymnocephalus | reverse complement strand
CCCGCCCGCCCGCCGCGCACGGCACAGGCTCGCCCCGCCGGCGCGATGGCCACCTAATCGCCACCTAATCGCCACCTAATCGCCACCTAATCGCCACCGCGGCCGCCGCCGCCGCAACTTTTCCTTCCCGCACCTCGCCGCTCCTTCCCCGTGGCTCCGGTGGAACATGGCAGTTGGGGGAAGCGCTGGAAGTTGCAGCCCGCGAGCGAAGAGATAAGGCGGAGGAGCGGGAAGGTGAGTGGCACCGGCCGGCTGCCCCTCCGCTCCGCCCCGCCCCGCCCGGCTGCGGGGGGCAGCGAGTGCGGGGCCGGCCGGTCCCGCCACCCGGACGTTGTTCTCGACCTGCCGGGGCGGTATTTTTGGGACCTTCGGGAAGGTTTCGGGAAGTTGGACCGTGTAAGGGCTGGCAAGGTGGCGGGGGAGGGAGGACACGGCCACCCCTGGCAAGTTTTACTTCGCGGGAGCGTGAGTAGAAGAGCAGTTCCCCGTGCGCTTGCCCTGCCAGGCGGGTGTGTGTGATTCTGGATTCGGGGGATCCTCTGCGAACCCCGCGTCCTGCGGGGCCGTGGCCGAGTCGCGGGTGTGGGCTGCAGAACGGTTGCTGGAGTTCAGCGGGCGGTGCCAGCTCCCTGCGGTCGGCTGGGGCCGCGGAGCTCCGGAGGGCGCCGGGGGAGCTGCCCCGTGGGGGCCGAACAGGTGGGCGACGACGGGGTGCTCCCTCCGCGGGCACGGCCGCCGGGCCGGTGTGGAACTGCCCGGAGCAGGCGGCGGCCGAGGGCGGGTGCGTCCCGTCCCGTCCCGTCCCAACCCATCCCGTCCTGTTCCCGTCTCGGGTGGGTGACCAGAATTTTGTATAATTGTATTTACGGTGGCAAAGTGATGTGCGCATCCCGGCCGGCTGCTTCCCCGTTGGCAGCGCAGGGCACCAGGAAGGTAGTTTCCAGCAAAGGTACGGTTGTTTTGACTCATCTAAAATGTCTGAGATTTGATATGAAATAGAACATAATAGCAATCAGTAATCATTCATGCTTATCACTCTTATAGAAAAGAGTGATAAGCATGAATGCACAAAATGTGTATTTATCTTTGAATATCTACCCTGAGCCCATGGCAGTTTGTATTTTTAAGTGCTCTGAAGAGGTCTAAACCCACTGTTAAACTACATGAGAATTTTAGAGCAGACAAATATTTAAAACAAGCCAATCGTTGAAGAAGTACTGAGGTGAATTGTGGAGACCTGACATATGAAAATGCATGAATGTGCTTTTCTGATGCAAAAGCTGTTGAGATTCTCTGTCACAAACAGCACAGAACAAGTGCTGACACAGAAACTGAGGAATTTTAAACATTTTTCTTTCAACATTGTCAGCTTTAGTTCCTTGACATTTTGTTTTCTATGACAGAAGAATAGTTTTGTGAGAGTTATTCAGGGTTTAATTTGCACAAAGGCCTGTAGCTGTGATGAGAACTCATGAACAGAAAGAGGAAGGTTTTTCAAGTTAAGATTTCTCAGAAGTCCTGTCCTACTCAAATGTCTACTCCTATCTTCTCTCCCCACACATCTGGCTCCCTAACAGCATCCTTATATCTTTTGAAGGTATCTTGTTGCTGCGTGTCTCTACATTTTCTCTCATGTCCCATACATTTCGGTATCAATGGCCCCCCCTCATGTATGTTTTGTACCAGGAACACCTACTTTGTTCAGAAGGAGATGCCAGCTTGTTCTCTGTCATAACACCAGAGCAGTCTTGGAAGGCAATTTCATCCCTTTATACACTTAAGTTGCATTGTTATTTGTGTAAAATAGCTGTGTCTCAACTGTATAGAACTTTCTACCATGTATGATGCAAATAATACACTATTTTAACACCTCTTTTTCAGTGTCATGGCAAAGATGTGATCCAAAACATTGGGAATAAACATGTCATGGCTCCAGAGAAAAGCTGCAGTCAGTCATGAAAATGTACCACTGGTGCCAGTTTCTTCATATAAATATTGAAATAGCTGTCTTTTTAATGAAAATCGCATTGTCAGTTCAGAATTCCAAAAAAGAGAAAAACATGCCATTACACTTCTTGATGACCAACTTGATGCAAACGCAGCATGATAGTTAAGCCTACCCAAAGCACTGGTCTCAGTGTCAGATTCTTCTGTAAGTCTGTGTGAATGTGTGATACACCCAAATATTTTGAATCTGACTTTGAAATGTTAGTTTTGAAAACAGTAGTGTTTGGTTTTCCATTAACCTGCTTTTCCACAAATAAAGCTTGGTCTACACGACTAAATGGGAACAGTAATTTGTAAGCTGTTGTATATCTTCATTTCACCAGCATCTTCCTGTGCCAGAACAATTTAAAAACAAAAGCAGAATAGTGTCTTCACTGCTGGAAGTCAGTATATGCTTCATTTAGAGCAGTTGTTCCTATTGGAATTTATTTCTGTGAAAAAACCCAATAATACTATGATTAAGTGGCATATATATTTTCTAATTTCTTGATAAAAATAACATTGAAAAGAGATTCAGTTATAAAAATGCTATACTTTCTAAAAAGCATGTGAAGTGAAAAATAATTTTCAATTCTTCGTCTCACTACCTGAAAAAGCCCCATAGAAGTTGCTGTTAAAAATATTATTTGCATACTGAAAATATGTATCAAATTTACCTGTCCTGAAAATTATATGAATCCTGGTATGAGTTACCATGAATGTTGATGATACCTAAATGTATTTGCAGTAGTTAGTTTCTTAGTACTCAACTAATGCTTAGTAGGCGAAATGTTGCTTTGCAAGTGATCAAATCCTGTTGTGAATGAACAACTACAACCAGTGAAAAATGACAAAAGAGATGGGATGTTGTCTAATCATCTCCAAATTGGTAAATTAAGCACATATTTACCAGAGTGCATGTATTATTGATGTTTTATATTCATCAGTATTCAGACTAGCTAATTTAAAGCTACTTGGGGTATGTGTGTTCAAACTGCAATAGAAGGTACTTGTGGCTTACAGCGTACTCATAGCTGAACCATTTAGCTGAGAGAGCTTAGTGCATCTCAGGACTTTTTCCCTTTTACAAAGGAGTTCTGGGCCAGATTTGTTGGGGATTATATGCTGTGTCCTGTAAGCATACTGTTTACATGAGCTTTCCATAGAAATTCAAATTAAAGGAATGAGTATTCATTAGAGTTTTCCAGTCTCCTGAAAAGTATGTAAGAAAATGTTAAGTTGCTGCAATTAAGTAGAAAGTACATAGTACATCTGTCGAGTTAAATTAAAGATAGCTCTCATGTAAAGACAAAACATTAGGCTTTTTTATGATAAAACATATTTGTCATGCTTCAAGGTTTCAGTAACGATTTCCAGATAAATAGGCAGAGAATGTTGCATTGATGAATCACTTAAGGTTATATTGTTTGTTGAAACTAATAGATGAGTAAGGCATTTTAGAATTACTTGATGAAATCACCTTTCATTTACTCCTTTTGGTTTTGAGTTTTTAAATTAGGATGGTCATACATACATTTTTCCCTTAGCTGTAAACCGAGCTATTTCAAACCACCACACTAAAGAATTTTTCCTTTACTCAATGTAATTCCTTGTAATGAGTGCTATATGTTTTGAATGTCAGTGTGTGCTGGGTAAGACTGCACTAGTGTTGACTTTATTGTTACAACTTTAATAATAAATTACAAAGTTTATTTGTACTGCTATCTATAGCTTCATCTTCAAGCAGCTAAAAAAATTACAGAGAAATAGTGCTTAACTACTGCTCAGAACTAATGTTTCAATACTTTGAGGCCAGCTTAGGCCTTTTGTGTGAGGACATACCCAAACTTCTCCGTACTTCTCCATTTTTGTACAATATATAGTTGTATAATTTTCTGCCAAAGAAGTTTGTCAATGCAAAAAGTTAACATGAGTTCAAAAAAAGTTTTAGACAAATTCCTAGATGAAAAAAACATATCAAGGGCTAGAAAGCAGAGATATAATGGTTCTGAATCAGAATGTCCCTAACCAGCAAATATTCTGGAGGCTTCAGAGTATTTCAAGGAGGTACCATTCACATGGTTGCATTGCACTTCCTTACTTTTCCTTATGCATGTGCTGTTGGGCATCTGGGGAAAAGGTGTTGGATTCTGAACAGGTCTTTGGTTTGGTTAAATTTTACTGTTCATACATTCTTACCCAGTCAAAGTAGACAAGGTGATAAACAATTTGGAAATTCCTTTATGAGGAAAAGGATGGAAAACTTTTATTACACAACTTTCAAGCAGCTGTTTACTCAAATTAATTCAATGTATGATGTTGGTTATGAGATGGAAAGGTAATAGGAAGAAAATATTTGTTCTTATTATCCAGTAATTTCTTGTTAATGGTATTTCTCAATATAATGTTAACATTGGTCATTCACAAATCATAATACATTGTTGAAGTTTGTTTATGATATGTAGCAACTATCAGGGTAGTTTGTTTTAAAGCTATTGCAAAACTGTAAACTATTTTTGTTTAAGAAAATGAAATGCTATTCTGCAAAGGTAGTTCAGAAATGTCTGTAAGAAGATGACTGCTTACAGTATGTCTTTTATTTGTCCCCAGTTCCTCAGTTTTGAAGTTGAGGCTGATGGATTTTATATCTCTTCATTTGATTTCTGCTCTGAGACTCTCACTCTTTTAGTTCATTTCAGTGCAAGATACAGAGTGCTTCTCTAGAATGGATGACTGTCACACTTGGGGCTTTATTCAGGCTTGAGTCTGGTTTTCTGGTTTAGTCTGAGCATGCACGAGCCTCTACTGTCATGTTCACCAAGTCCAGCTTCTGTTGCCACGCTCTTTTAACCTGAAGTAGAGGAGAAGATCTGGTCTAAAAAGTATTTTGAAAAGGTGATGTCCAGTGCATGAGAGAAATGGTCAGCTCTGAAGGATGCCAATCTTGTGTGCATAAAAGATATATGAAGACTTGAGCCTGAACTAATTCATAAAGGAAGTGGTGCTGCACAGTGCCTTTGGTACCTCAACCTTTCAGAATGCCAAGGGTCTTCCATTTGCAGCTGCCTTTCCATTGAAGCTCTGTCACCTTTCACCAAAGCTTCTAGGGCAGTGTTTGCCTTCCTGTCCTCATGCTCTTGGTCTCATACTGTTATTCTCATGGCCTTGTATGCCCGTACTTTGCTACTGCTGTTATGTCAGGGAAGTGATTGACACCGCTGTAAGTCAAGCCCTTTCTCCAGCCTTTTCTTGCACTGTTTTTTGCAGCTTTTAGTTTGCATTAGGAGGAAGACAAGTATTTGCCCAATGTTCCCCAATAATATATGCAAAACTTAACAGCCAGTTAGTTTGCAACACCAGTCTCTTATCTAAAACTACTCCATTCAGAGCTAACGGCATCATAAGTGGGAGCAGGCACTAGGGAATTTGAACACAACATAAGGAAATTGATGTGGTTTCTGTGGGAAAAGTAGTATGGTGGATCACCTGATACACTGGAGAGGACACCTGGGAGAGGATGCTTAATGGGGAAACCCTGGCAGTTCTCTTCTTGACTAGCCACTGAAGCTTTCCCTTTTTCATTTTCTCCTTTTGTTTTCCAGTTACCTTTCCCCTTTTTTATGTTTTTCTCTGTATCTCTCCCCCTACCTTCTTTTTCCCCTAAAGAAACTTTTATTGTTGGCTTTGATGCTTGCCTCCGGCTATAAATTCTGCAAGTAAACCAGGAAGGGACATAGAGATGTTTACATACTTGTAATGAGAAGTTTAGGTAAATGTGCAAATAGATTGGTACATGGTTAATTTATACCTATGTAAATACAAATTATTTGGTAACTTTCCTCATTTCGCTTCTTGGTCAAAGAGAAATTATACATCTTCTGAATCTTTATTTAGTCAACTTGAGTTTACTCTTCTGGTTTATTTTCATGGAGAATATCTCTATTCCACCAGATATCTCTGTCCTTCTGTGTATCCTTTTCAATCTGAATTTAGATTTCTTCAGCAAATGCCACCAGAATATGCCAAATGTGCCCACAGAAATCTCATTATTGTGTTGTCCAAGGGTGGTAATATTCCATCTCCTTTTTTAAAAAGCTTCAGTGAGGTGCACTAGGTTGTATTAAGCTCAATCTGAAAGTTTAATTTCCTGCTACTTTTTGTAACGCTCACGATTACACTAAATTACAAAAGTTGGAAGGGACACGTTGGTCAAAATAGAATCAACATAGAATTTATACCATGTTGTTTAGGGGTTTGTTCAGTTCTGCCTGGAAAAGCTCCAAGGAAAGAGATTCCACAAGTTCTCTGGACAATCACGCCCAATACTTAATTATCTTTTTCTTCTTTATCTTGAGTCATAGCCTCCCAGTTTCAATCCATGAGTATTTTCTCTCATTTTTGTGCCATGCATGCCTTTGAAGAGCCTGGCTTCATCTTTTTGGTAAAGCTCCTCATAGTCACTGACAGGCTGGTGTTGGGTCCCTGCTGCGGCCCCCTCATCTTCAGGACGAACAGGTCCAGTTCTCTCAGCTTCTAACAGGGCAAGTCCTCCAGCCCTTGCCTGCTTTGACAGACTCTGGAAGAAGCTTCTTTCAGTATTTGGAACTCCATGACTGGATGCAATATTCCAGATGAGGTTTAGTGCTTGAGTAAAGTGGAAACAAAAAACTTCGTATTGGTAAATCTACCCAATAGTAAATAGCACCAAATTCTGGCAATCCAGGAATGAGGCATTAGGCAGGACTTTACTGTCTTGTAACCATAAAATTAATTCAAGCTATCGTACATTTTAAGAATTTGTTATTGTAGCTTACATGAAAACAAAGTTTATTTGATATTTCTTCTCAGGAACATTCTTGAATCATGTTAGGGAAGTTATGTGACATTGGAATTTTATTTTAAAACATTTTATACGCATTAATATATCTCCTTTATAGAAGTGTATGAAGAAAATTATATGACACAGACATTCTGTATGTCTAGGCATTTAATTCTACAAAATTCTGATTATTCAAGTTTTTGACAGTTAACATTAAGTCTCCGGGGTACCTAACTATTGAACTAAACCTTGCTTTGACAAGAGGTGGGTGAACTGTAAGCATGAATGTAAGATTTCCAAGGAAAAAAAAATTTAACCTAATTCAAAATGGGAAATAAGTAGCATGCACATAGTAACTATTTGGTGCATAAAATGTGTAAATTAATCATATTTTGATTGTTTCATAGATAGGTAGCTCTTCAGTTGTCCATATATAGGTTAAAATTATAGGAGTGTATGGACAATATAAAATACATACAGTTGCCATTCCAGTCTTTTGTGTTTCCTCTTCTGGCAGTCAATACAATCAACATTGATTAATAAGTTATACTATTAATTAAGCAGAACTTTGATATTTTATTTGGAATTGAAGCTGTTTTAGTTGGGATACAAAAAATTACTCTGTATATTCTCTGAAAACATATTATAAATTGAAAGATCAGCGAGTTGAAATGGAAAACAATTTTCAATACCTAAACCAGATCATAGTCTTCTAATGTGGGTTAGGTCTGTCCTCCTGACTGCCATAATCTGCACCAGGGATCTAGCTAGAGGTTGCCATAGGATTCTTTTTGGCCTCAGTGTACTCAGTTTTCCTTCCATAAAAATCAGAGCAAGTAGGAAGCAGCAGAGGACCAAAGTTGAATCTCATCCACTGGAACAGAGTAAAGACATAGTCAAGATGCAATCCTGTGGCAATCAGGGCCACAGCTGACAAGAGTGAATTGTCCAGGGTGGAATCCAAACCAAGGTACAAATGAGAGAAAGGTGTTTTCATTTATAGATTATGTTTGTAGCTTTAATTTATGGGTACCCTCTATAGTATCAGCAGTCTCTTCCTCTTGCATGTGTACATTCCGTGCTTGAAGGTGGACAGTCTGCACAGAACACCAAGTACTGGTAAGCAGAGTGTGACAAAGTAAAGATGAGTAAAACCTTTTAGGGATGCTAGCTCTCCTCTTTCAAACATATTAGTCTCTTATGAAGGCTGTGAATGAAGTAACCATCTAAGAGAATATTCAACTGCTCTCAATATATCCAGGTTTCTTACTCTTGGAAGACGGTGAAGTGTTTATATTTATTCTATGCCATCACATACACCTTGCCTTCCACTTGATCTGGCTATACACTTTTAGCCCCCTTCCAAAAAAAAAAAAGAAATTCTGATATGAATATGTAATTAAATATTGTTATCTTTCGAACAGTTGGAACAAGAGTTCAAGGCTTCCTTTTGACTGGGAAGTGAAGTTAATAAGTTGATATTTTGGTCAAGAGGCTTTCTTCAGAAACTAGTAAAAAAAGGTACAGGTTTAATATGATTAATGGATGTGTAACCCTAGGTTATTGTAGCATTTTAGCGAGATACATATGACTGCATCAGTATCAGCCTATGAAAGTGATGAGACTTCCTTTAGGACTTCTGAGAGCTGATCAGCCGTTCTTCTTTCTTGTGCTAATGCATGTCACTTATACTGATCCAGATTATATAGAAGATGAAGATTTCAAAAGAAGGTGATAGGAAAGGACATCTTCTAAAGAAATTGCTGTGTGTGACAATAATTTCAACAGGATTAGGACCTTGATTGAAGAGGTCAAAGATTTTACTTGTCTGTGAGGAGTTTTGCAATTGACTACAATGAGATCGGGATGTCACATTTGCATGTGAAATTTTCACCTCTTTGATAGGCTGTTTGTTTATGAAACAGATCAGATAAAGAGGAGAGCTTCTGAGAGCCCTCTTCAAGGTTCAGATCTACTGAAGACATTCATGGAAGACTGTAGTATAGTAATCTTCCCAGCCAGAGCAGAAATAGCATGGATGTGGAATCTGGGATTGGAGCTAGCAGCGGTTGATTGTTCACTAATTCATTAAGGCAAATCATAGAAGCAGATTCAATATAGACAGGCAGTCAAAGCAGTGGAGGAGCTAGAAAAGTGTATAAAAGATAATTCCTGATTATTCTTTCCTGCTATCTTTTGCAAATTACCTTTAAATAAATTCAGCAGATTTTGGCATGTACTCTGGGTATATTTTCCCTACATCAAACTGTCTGCATGCTTCTATTCCCTCCATCAGTAGTTTTCCTTAGTGCTGCCTAAATATAAGCTTGCAGCTTCTTCAGTGTACTCTGATTACATGCAAACAGAGCATGCTGGTATACGTAGGAGATTTTTCTGGGTGTCTGGCAAATGAAATCCTTTTTCTTTAGGCCACAGAGTAGCAACTGAGCTGCTTCCACAATTTCACTGCAATTTTTATGGGGATTCTGTATACAATGCCTGTGAGAAATGCGGAAGGGCTGATTGACTTTGAAGTGGCAAATTGAGTGTCATTTCTGACACAGCTCCACATTTACTTATAGTCAGAATGGTCATCCATACTTTTGGAGAGAGTTGCTGGGATGCTAGTTGTCTGTGGAGTCTGTATGCATCATTTGTGCTCACTCATTTCATTTCTATAGAGTGTTTGTATTGCTGTCTTTGTAAAAAGAGACTGAGCTGGGAGAGACAGCAGGAGACACAACTGAGAGTCTTTTTAAGTTGACATTTGGACCATAATTTAGGTTTTATGCATAGAAATGTCAGCTCAAAAGACACTTCTGTGTAGATAATGAAGCAACATAATAAATCCATTATCGTGTTAAGAGAAAAACATGCGTATTTTTTTCAGTGACTTCAGTCTAAGTATTTCAGGAGAGAGTATTTTAAAAGGCATATTTTTTTGTATTTTAAGGCCATAAATATAATCAAAACAAATTAAAAGTAAGCCACATTAAAAAAGTGTTTTAAATTCTACTTGCTTACTCTGATTGAGGGTGATTATCTTGCATGAAACTAACTATGTGATATGTAAGCTAAAGTATTTTTCTTAAAGCATCATAGGATTGCCTCATCTTTAGGTTGCCATTGCTGTGTTATGTATATGGTCATTTTGTATTACTCACCTCTGTGAAAGATAGCTTTCTGCTCCAAGTATGTTGAAATCAAGATGATGAAAAGAGCATCTCTCATTTATGGTATATAGTTATATTCCAGAGTGAATGGGAAATGCATAGATAGGCAAGGCCAGAACAGAGGTCTAACATATGTATCTTTTTTTGTTCATAACTGGGTTTTAAGTCCAGCATCATAACAGAATGTGAGCTATGTGCTAAGCATGCATAAAGCAAAGCAAAGACACTTATTTGTCACCCTTAAAGCAGTTACTGTACGTCGGTGCAATGATCCGTCAGATTTTCATATGCAGGCCGTTATCCTCTTGTCTACAGACTTTTCCCACTAATGTTGCTACTTCAGTTAGGCAAAAGAGTAAGTAACCATACCAATTTTAACAGAACTGTTATTGCTGACACATATCAAGGTAAATAAAATGAGAATCTGACTTGCGTCAAGTTGAAAATATGTTAGCTATTGATTCAGTCTAATTATACTGAATTAAATCTAATTGCATATCATCATCCAGTCCCCAGAATTTTCATAGTAATTGAATTCTTATAAAGTTATAAGAGTGATTTAAAAAAATAATGTAAATTCCACTGAACTTTCTCTGTAAAATTTAAAATTTTGGAAAAAACAAGCACTGTTTAAATAAAATAACCTTTTTGGTTTTTGTCAGAAACCACTAATAAATGTGGGGGATTAACATGAATAATAAATGTATAGCTCAAGGATTTTCACCTGTTTTATTTTATTATCTATTTCAATAATTTATTATGTCATACAGAAATAGAGAAGTTTTGTCATTTGTTATGAAAGAAGGTACTACTACCAATATTTCTGTTTTAAAAGATGACTGCTACAGCTGAATTCTCTACATTTACACTAGTGTAGAATAGTGTTGGCTGTGGCATTACTAGAAGTAGAAATTTTTGAAGTAGAACAATTTTTGTGTAGTAGATAGCTGAAGAAACAATCCTCTCTGAATGAGGAATTCATTTGATTCTGACCATTTTGCATCTGGTTAATTGTTTAAAGTCAAAGTAGTGCTGTAATGCATGTGGGAAGATGTAGCACTTGGTACTTGAAACCAGTTATGTTTCATTCTGCATCTGTCATTTAAAACTCTATTGATTAGACACTAAAACCAGTGCTGCTAGAAGAAATAAAGGGTAGGTTAAGCAAGTGAAAAATATCTTTTCAATTTGCAATAGATGAGGAGACTCTTTAGTGACTGCAATGTTATTTAATGCTGTGGTTCTCATTTCCTAATAGTAATAAATTGGAATTCTGTAAATTCACTTTACATTGATTTTTCTTTTGCAATGCATCTGAAAATTAATAGAAGCTTTGCCCATTTTATTACAATTCTGCAACAAAAGGAGGAAAAATAAAAATTGCATGTGAGGGTAAAGCCAGTAAAATCTTAATGATTTAAATGGAAGTATTTCTGGGAAGCCAGTGGGAGCTTTGGACTTGGATATAAAGGCTAACATGGGCAATTTGGTTAGGCAAGATCAT
>WEKY01027079.1:3396-39653 GCA_013390045.1 Picathartes gymnocephalus | reverse complement strand
AGGGGAGTCTGAAGTAGCATGTTTGGCTTATCTACCATATTTTCCCATTCAAAACCAAACTGGAATTCCATGGGGAACATAACACGGCACTCTTGCCTCAGGCTTTTCCACCACCTTATTCCACAGGCATGCTTTAAGGAGTTCTTTTAGAGGCTTTGCTCACATTTAGGTGGCCAAAGGATTCACCCTAAAACACACATTATCTTATGCCCAGATCTAAGCCAGAGAAGTACTGAGTAGCAACACATTAGGAGCAGAAAAGAGGATGCTTTTACCATAGCCCTTCAGCAAATGGACTGAACCCTTGCCCTTCAGCCAAACACCCACAAATATATTAGTGTTTCTAAATGGACAACAGTTAGAGTTGCTGGCATATCTGGCACAGTTACCAAAAACCACTCCTGTTGGCTGTCTTTTGAAATGGTGAACTGCAGATCTATTCTGGTGTGGAGGACAATTTGCTTTCCCCAGTTCAGCAGGTAGGAAACAACAATGTTGACTTTCCAAACAATGTTCAAAGTGGAGATTTAACAGTCAACGTGCTTCTGCTTCCTCAGGCCGTATCTCTAGACTTTGAAGTGGTGATTACTTTTGCAAAAGCCCATTTTATAGGCTTGCCAACAGATCTCCACATAGATTGCAAATTAACTAGCACAGAAAGCTGCAACTGCGGTCCTCATTAGCACACAGTCATTCCCAGTGTTTCTCTCCAGCTTCCTAGATCATTACTTGAGCTCTGAACTAAATCCAGCATCATAATTAAACCACCTCTTTTAACTTGAGACCCTCTAAAATTGCAGTCTAGTTTATTCTGCAATCTGTTTGTGCCTTGTGTTCTGACTGAAGCACAGGTTTGCTTTTTCTGAGACTTTGAGTTTTATTTTTACAATTGAAACAAAGCAGTGAAAATTGTTTGATTTAATTTTTCCTGGACTGAGCTTAGCTTTATCCCTGCTTTGATTTTCAGTGTCAAATATGGCAAGACTATCCTTGAGGATTTGCAGACCCAACCTGAGAGATACTTGCTAGAGGAAGAGGAAGGAAGAGAAAGTGCAAATACCAAATTCAGCACCTTTCTCCATGTAGGGAACCTGAATCTAGATCTCCCGTTTTCTAGTAAAGGAGCACTCAAGGTTTTGACTCTTTAACCAGTCTGGAGCCAAACCTCAAATTACATCCTTGGGGTGAAGAAGAACAATGGAAAAAGAGGAAGTATTTTATCAAACCTACATTTTCAGCAGCTGAACTGGAACTTGCCATCCTCCCACAGTGCCACAAACTGCTCTAACTGCTTTCAAGTTCTGATCAGCACAAGCCAAAGCAAGGTCCAAATACCTGCCAAGGCAAGGCATTGCTGAGTCTGGGGCAGCAGTTCCAAAGGTCCCACACAAGCTTGTAGGCGCCTTTAGATTTCACACGAAATTCCTTACTGTTAACAACCCACAATGTAGCAACTTTTATCCTGTTTCCTCTCAAAGTTATTTAGGCTGCTGCTGTACAAAATTTTGTTCAGCTGCACAGAATTTAAAACAAAAGAAACAAAAAACCAAACAAGAACAAGAACAACAAGAACAACAACAACAACCACCAAACCACAACAACCTTAAACCAAAGAAAAAGCTGGGCTTTGATCAATATTGAAATGATGCTTCCAGTCAGTCAGTGAAAATCTCCAACTTTTGAATCTAGCTCATAGCAGGGCACTAGGTGTAAACCAACATGTTGTGTAGTTAGAAGGTAAAAAGAGGAGCTTTTTGAAAAAAGCAAGTTTGGCCACATGCAGAGAAATGGTTTTGGACACTTCTGCTGGGGCAAACAAAGGTTTGGCTTCTGCATCTTATTGTTGCCACTTCCCATACTGTAGGTAGCAGATGGAAAATGAGCCAGGCATTAAAATGCTACCTAAGTCAGGCTTTTATGGTTTCATGCAGTGTCTCAATTAATCAAAGTTTTGCTATAAAATTCGAGCTGCAATGCTCAAAGCCAAGTCAAGCCATAAAATACAAGCTGATTAATTTCCCTCTAATTTGTATGATAATTAAAATTCCAACTTTTAATTCTGTTAATTGTCCTCCCACAAGGAGGTTGATTGGGCTTTGCTAATACATGCTGTGAAAATGCACTTCCCACAGGTCTGTCTTTGTTTCTTTTAAAATCCAGTGCTTTTACATAATTGTCCCTTAACTTCCATAGATAAATATAAGCTTATCTCTGGCCTGTTTGGACACAAGTCCCCGTGTAACTTAAGCTGTGTCCATAAATCAAATGCTTAAAGTCGTTAGGTGTTTCATCAAAACATTGTGCCAGTGTGTGCTTCTCTGTGACTCTTAATGAGCAATTAAACTTGCAAAAGACAGAGTGGGGGGAAAAAATCTAGAGTAAAAAAATCCACACACATTCTCTCCTGGAAGTCAAATATCTCTGAACTGGAAATAGACAAAATATGTGATAGCAGACACCCTGCTTTCCTCTCACCTTCTGCTTTCCACAATCCCAACAAAGTGCACATAAGAGCAGTCAGAGGAGAGCTGAGCAGAGCTGGCACTTGCACACAACCCCAGTGCTCACTGGAAAAGGAAATTTAACTGGTAAAACCGCAGTCAGCCTCCAGCCTGTGTGTCTCTGGCTGACTATAAAATCAACTTTATCTGATATACCTGAATGGAAAGTCTAACCAGACCCTTCCTTGGTGTACAAGAGTTTTTTGGGGTACACAGACAGCACCTGCCACGCTGTGTGCCACGAATGAATACATTATGGCCATTGCAAAGAAGTAACAAAATAGTCTTCCGTGTATATTTTGGCTCTGGACACGTTCAAAAGTTTTGCATAAGCAAGGATTGAGATGAGGCTGGTGAATCCATTGCCACTTGCACTCAGCCTTGCCTGGTTATCAGTGTCCATGCAGACTCTTTTTTCCTCCTCAGAGTACAAAATGACCATGTGCCTCCTGCCCGTTCACGTGCCTTGAATTTCCTTTCTTTATGCTTCCCTGGCTTATACTTTTTTTCTGTATAAATGGGCATCACAACATCAAAAAACCTCCCAAAGCTGTCTGGATTTCCACTGCCAGGGTAGATGATCACACTTCCATTCACAGTGGGGTCACTGCTGTGTTCCCACCATTTTAACCACTGTGTAAAGCTCCCAAGCTTACAACTATGAAATTCCAAACAGCACCAGCAGTGAAGTTGGGGCTCAGGTGATGGATGACAGACATGGAAAAGCAGAGTCTGAGCCCTCATTCCCCTCAGGAGCAGCAGGTGGCCCAGAGCTCTCCCTTGTTTTCTTAAACCTCATCAGCACCACATCATCCTGTGTGAAAAAACAGAATATCTTTCAGGCCTGAACCCCTTTTCTGGGACTTCTTCCGTCTTCCAGAGCTATTCCTTTGACAATGCAAAAGCTATTAAATCTTATTTTCCGTAGAGAATTACACTTTCTACACGGTAATTTACCCTCCGTTTAACACATTCTGTGGGTCCCCAATATCAAACCAACAGCAAAATGTAAATGGGGGCAAGGAAGTTCTGGCATCTATCACCCTCTGACTCAAACCAGTACAAGAATATGCTGAGTGTGTTACACTAATCATATAGCCCAAATCTTGCCAGATAAGGCAAGAAAATCAATTGTAATTTCTTCAGCTGCTTTCTCGTATATTCTCAACTTGTTAGCAGACATTTCTTTTAAGAGAGCAGTCCATGAATATTTAATGCTGGGACGCACTGCCAGTTTTATCTGGCAGCTAATAAAAAAGCTGCTTGGTCATGGGTGTAAGAGAAGAGGTCTATTTTAGCCTCTGTGTCTGGCTGGCTGTAATAAGAAGGATGACAATTTTAAATTGGGAGATTAATGGATAATTTGGAATCACTGTCATTCTGACACAGGCAGTGACCTTTTCAAATTGACAGATAGCTCCATTTCACCCCAACCAGCTACAACAAGAGATTGTTTTAAACAATTGGACCTAAATGCCAGGCTTAAAGGAGACCAGGCATGGGAATGTGGCAGGGCAGCTTATAAGTAAAATAGGCCTCCCACAGATTAATGGAATAGTTAGGAGAGCCATCCATCCCAGCAGTTCCAATTCTCAGTTTTTAGCTACTGCAGCATTAGCAAGGCACTGGTGTCAGAAAGAAGAATGCTCAGTATTATCTTTTCCAGCAAGAGTAACAGTACAGCTGAAACTCTGAACCTTCTAGGGTCTGTCCAAAATTATATTGTGAAAAGATATGAAATAGGTGAAAGAAAACTTCTGCAGACATCTGTACCCATCCTGTGATATTGGGCAGTATTGCTTCAGCAGTGACACACGGAGCCATAAATCACTTGTGAGAAAAATAAAATTAAAAAAAAAAACCACCAAAAAAACTCTTTTTCTGCTAGAGCCAAGTTTTGCTCAAGAGTCCTGAAATAATGGAGCTCAAAAGTAGTTTATTGCTAAGCACATAAAATTATTTTATGCAAAGCTGTAAGAGCTATCTCTGAGAAGGTTCTCCCCAGGAATCTTTCCCAGTTTGATTCCCAGTTTGTTCAAGTCCAGTCTCATGACATGACTTTGGAAGGGAAGTCATGTTTATAAACAAGGAAATGAGTTGTCTCTCGACAAACTTGGCATTGTGTAGTTAAATACACAATATGAGGAGAAATTGATTCAAAGGGATACTCTCACATTGGCTTAGAATTCTATTTTTAAAGCTGCTCCTGTACATAAGGCTTTATTTTTACTTGCAGAGGTTTGCTAGATGTGGATTAGCATTTCTTTTTGCTGACAGATCAGTTGTCGCACTCTGTCATGTACTCATTTTGAAGGAAGATGGATCATGTCACGGATCTCAGGAAGAGGAGCTCAGCACCTCCCTCTTCACTTCTCTCCCTCAGGAACCTGTAGACAGCAATGAGGTTTCCTCCTCCCCACAGCCCCCAGTCTGCACCTGTGGCCGGCATTGCCACGGAAGAAATATGCTAAATAATCAAAAGAAGGAAAAGCTGGCCATAAATTATCCAAACCTTCCTGACAGGAAAAAAAAGCAATGCTAGCAAACCTGCAATGAGATCAGCACCTACTTTTCCCAAAAATCTCCACTTACGAAATACACACAGCAGATTCCTAATTAGCTAGATAACATTTCACCTGGCTCAAGTGTAATGTTTATTACGTTTAGTCAAAGTGGTGCACAAGAAATTCTGCAATAAAACATGCTAAATCCACTTCCATTATCCATTATTTGTGAGCACACTGGGAAATATCAGCTAACAGATTAAAATTCTTGTAGTTTTTTCTGAATTATCACAGTATTTTCAAATTTCAGCACCATTTCTGGAACTAGGAAATGTTTTACAGACAAATAGGGGTAAATTCATCACCATGTTATAAAAGAGTTACACGTTCAACATGCACCAAATCTTGTAGGTCAGCTAAGGATGAGTCAGTGCAGGGATTGTTTTGGATAACAGAAATAGGAAGATTCCAAATGTTTGATAAAATGACAAGCTCTGTAGCACACAGAGGAGTGATCAGAAAGTTACACTGGAATTGAATCATGCTAGATCTCACAATAGGACAAAATATCCCACAAAAAAAGCATCCTGATTCAAGGAATTTGGCATTTCTACTGTCAGAACTGAAGAGAAACCACTGTTTTGTGTCAGAGCCCGTGCTGCCTGCACCCCTGAAAACAGAACTGACACAATAAAGGGCAGAAGCAGAGCAACCAAGCTGATCGTTTCAATACATGTTTTTAAATGGCACTTTTTAGCAAATGCAAGACAGATAATTCTGAAATTGGAAACAGTTGAAACTTCTGATTTTCTTTTTACCCCACAACTAAAAGCAGGAAATTGTCTTCAGATTTATATTGCAAACCCAAAGAGGGTTTACATTTGTGACACTCCAGTGCTGTGCCACTAAAAGCATTTATTTGAAGTCATACAACTAGAAAATGGGCCACTAGAGCCAAATTGCTTCTTTTAGAAATAGAGTGGTTTGAAGGTAGTTGGGTGCCAGTAGATTACAGAATTACAACTTAGATTTTACATTAGCAAGACTGGAAAGTCTGCACTTTGCTGTTTCTGTAACACATTAGAGCCTTTGTGCAATTTCAGCTGAACTAATCTGGCATCCCATTTAAATCAAAACTTTGCAGGAGAGCTCTATAGCATAAAATGACCTCAATTTGTGATGATTCTTTCATTTGATGGCCTCTGAAAATAATCCTGTCTCAAGGAGACTGGATTACTTTGCAAGTTTCATTTTCTCTTGTTATCGAAATACCAAAACAGATTTCGAAGAGGAAAAACTGGAATGAATCCTCCAGGCCAAAGAGATTCCACTTTATTTACAGAAGAAAAATGAAAAAGTAAAAAATAACAAACAAAAAACCCCCGAACCCACACAAACAGAAGAAACCAAAGCAAACAAAGGAAAACCACCCCACCCTAGAGAATGCAGGTAAGGTTTCCTGGGATTTACCAGGCTCCATCCCTCCCCAGTGCTCACAAACCCATATCCCTGCTCACAGGCTTCAAATCCTGAGTTTTAAAGCTCACAGAATTGTTATTAGAGGATTATTTGATCTTGCTTTGGTAAAATCACAAATTCAACATTTGTTACGTATGATTTGTTTCCTCCTACTTTGCACGAACCTCTCTTGGGCTGAGGGCTGGAACAAACTCGTGCCTTTTAAATCAGGACAATTTCTTCCACTTTCCCATTGCCACACCTTAGTGACCAAGAGCTATTATATATTTTGCAAAACCACTGCCTAGAATTTTAAATTGGCCATCCAAAATGAGAGGAAGCTTGAATATTTTGGCTTTTGTCTAATTCTGTCTGTCGGCAGGACAGAGGAAAACCAGCACATAATAAAATTAGTCCCTGCCAAATTTAACAACTCCTATGAAAACAGCACTACATAAACTCACCTAACAGTGGGTTAATTCTGTACTAGATCTCCTCAAGTGACACACTCAGACCTGACTGTTTGATGTGACAATTTTACTCCTAGGAGCTGTGTTAGTGTGCAACATTTCCTCTCCTGAAGTCCACAGATAAAAGAAATCAAAATTACAGGTGAAATATATCACACTGCTAATCATTAGGGGCTTCCAGACCCTTGACACACCTTTGCTATGTGAGTACTGTTCCTCAAATAGGAAAAACTGGTTTAAGGCCATGTTAAAATAATGGAGTTAGATGTAAAATTAATTTCACTGAAAAGGCACCTAGGAAATTATATATATGTATTGAACTACACCAGCATTTTGAAAAATACGAAATGAGAAAATAAAAATTAATTTTTGGGGTTTTGGTAGTTTTTGAAAGGAGAGAAGAATGAGATTAGCTTCTCAGCTCCCTTTTCATAGAACATTACTATAGAGCATTTAACTGAACCCAGTCAGTTAGCATCCCAAGGGAAGGCAATCCAGGGTTTACTCATCTTTAATGAGAGCTCAGTAGTGAAGCACAGCAAAACAGCTTCATGAGTAGAAGAGCAACTCACTAAGTCTTAAGAGCATAATAAAGTGTTTTACTAGAGGATTAAAATAAAATTATGCTATTTTACTTGCACAAAAGAACAAAAAAATCCAAAATATTAAAGGTGTTTCGAAACATTTTTTTCCTTTTGATATTCAATGATATTTTTATTGCCATGCTGAATATAAGCTCTCTAGATACATCCAACTGCATGTTCAGTTATGTATTAATCAAAGACAAAATTCCTTAGCTATAAATCACAAAAAAGAAAGGTTTTCAGCACTTCTGTATGGTATTTTACCATCAAATGTCCTTTTCCTACATGACAAAATCACTGTCTATTCAGAATTAAATATAAGCACCAAATTAATGAGAAGGGCTTGACTGCTTCAGACTTCATAATATTTGGTGTAAACTCTGGCCCTCAGATGCAGCAAGCAAGGAGAAAGTTCCGGAAAGCAATTGAAAATCTCACTCTCACTTTGAAAGGTGAATTAGGCAGTAATAAATGGCCATAAAACCTTCATGAGGTTCACTGGCCATTTTCCAGAGGGAAGCTAAGGTAATATTCTTAATAGAACTGTGTAGTAAAATGGAGAAATCCAAGGAAAAGGAGTTCTTTTAAAATGCAACTACTCCATCTGTAATCTTAAATATTAGCAAGGCTAAGGCACCTTTTTTCTTGCTGAAAACCCAGGTCTGACACTCAGCCCAACACCAAGGATTTATGTTCACAAAACAGTGACAGTAATTTTTCTCTTGTATAGAAAATTCTCATTCAACACCAGAGAATAGCAGCTCAAACGTAGGGAATTCCTCTAGTCCCAGATCTTGGAGGGACCAACTCACTCCTCTACAGGCTCTTCTTCCCTCAGCGAGGAGGAGCAGGTCCTGCTCAGGACAGGCTGCTTTATTAATGGGAATCCAGCTGATCACCAGTGAGTTCGTACCCACTCCCTCACATCACTACAGGCTTCATGTAACAGCTCTGCCTTATCATCAAAAACTTCCAGAGATGATAAGAAATTAGAATTTTGCAAGAAATTTTACAATTTTGTTCGTTAAGAACAGGCAACACCTTCCTGTCCCTCTCTAAATGAGCTATGCTTCCAGGTGAAATCCAGAAAAATCAGGCAAATCCCTCAGCGTTTTCAACTGCAATCCTCAAGGGCTCAGCCAGGGTGACCGCCCAGCCTGGCCAAGCTGCTTTGTGTTCCAGTGGCTTGAGCAGCAACCTGGATTGAACCAGAAGCACATTAGATCTTAATTCCAGCTGGCATTCTGCAAGACTTGGATAAGTCATTTGACCCTGATGCCTGAAGTGGCTCCCTAGAAACAGAGACCAGACAGGAGGAAGGGAATAAAGGTGGAGATTTATTGGAAAGGCCTCCAAAGGCACAGCCTGGGGAGCCAGAGGCTGCTCTCACAATGGAGCCCAGGATGGACCCCGAGTCACGAGTTCTTCACACCTTTAGAGCTTTGGGCCATTTGCATCTCAGCATCAATTCACCAATTAAAACTTCAGCTAATGATGGCATTTCCCCAGCTTACCCTCCCCCTTCTCAAGATGTTGGGTTGCACATTTTGGGCCCAGGACAGTCTGGGTGTCCTTGGAGAGCAGCCTTGGAGAGGCTTTGTTGTGTCAATGTGAACATGAGAGAGCAGCAGCTCCCAGGCTCCAAAACACTGCAGAGTCACACACTGAGCACTGCAGGGTTTGGGAAATGTGAAAGTTAAAATCCAAGGCATCAACCTCTTCATGGCTCACAGCACAGCTTGAAAGATCCGTGGGAAGTCACCATTTCCACGTAAATCAGACACCTCACGAAGAGGGTTTCCAGTGCCCATTGGGACTTGTTCAATTCTCTAAGAGATTATACTGCCGGGAATGGGCTGTGGGCACTGTAAAAGCAAGGTGAAGGTTTTCACATTCTACCACACTCATTTTAAAAAACTCCCTCTGACTGGACAGATTTATTAGTTGCAATTAAATGAATTATGATGGCATCAGTTTTGTAGAGTAGCTGTTACATGTGCAAAATAAGTTCAGAGTTTTCAATCAGAACTATGCCCGTGCCATCACACAACACAATTCCTGTTAAATTGAACAGGTTATACACTCAAAATCCTTCTCACTTTGTCCATATCGTATTTTCTTCATAAGACAGGCATTTTGGGAGTCCTAGGAGACTTCAGTCTCTCTTTATTCTCCAGTGGAACTCCTCCTCAGGCAGTTCCAGAAATGTTCATCTTCTTGACCATTAGGGATAATGCACCTAGCAGAGAGGGACAGAAAGATGTCAAAATTACATTGAGGAGAATAAATTACAACCATTATAAGTTTTATTGCATATAAAAGTTCTTAAGCTACGTGGAAAATGAATTGACAGAGAAATAAGGCAGTCTACTAGGAATCAAGGGGGAAGTTAGTAAAGGCCAAATCAAATTGGGCTCAATTGCTGTGTGCCCTTTTGCAATGGATAATAATAGTCTTGGTGGTATGTGAGAACCCACATTTAGCATTTCCTGCTAAAAGGCTTCCCACAATTCATAGAAACAAAGGAGACAGGCAGTTTTATGGTCTTTATTGGAATAGAGTTTGCAGCACAAAATTTCTGCCCAGCTGGATGGGTATAAACCCCATTTAGCTAGAATCTGCACCAAATCTGACCTCTTAAAATGCAACCAAGGGCCAGTTTAGAAATCTGAATATAGGAAGGAAGAAAAAACATAAACCAACCAATCACCAAAGAACAAACCAGCAAACAGTCACCAATCCAAAGATCCCAAGAGCTGAGCACATGAATGGATTTATGGTTTGGCCTTTATATTCCTGACTGCCTTGAGCAAACTGCTGATGTCCTTCACTGCCTGCAGCAGAGGCAGGACCAGAGCCACCTGACTGTGTTGCAGGGTGAGATCTTTATGAAATCTGGGTTTATTAATCAAAAGCTTCTACCTGGTAAAGCAGGCAGCTCTTCACAGCACAGATTACTCTGCTTTAGCAATACTATCTGTAAAATCAAGATAGTTATGCTTAATAAATATTTATTAATTAATAAATAAATAAATTTAGAGTATATAGAGTAATCTAACCTAGGTAGACTTAAGAGAACCAAACAATAAATTCCATTTAAAAAACCCTAACAATATACTGAACAAAACAGGATGCATCAGCTTCTAATAAAATATACCTCCAAGTTTCTACTGTCAGATTCAGTTGCAGCAGATATGATCATGTTCATTAGAAAAGGAGCAAATCAGACAGAAATCACAGTCATCCCAGTTATTTTTTTAAAAAAAAATTTATTTTTACCACAGGACTTCCAGCTTATTGGAGGAGGTCAGGAATTGTATTACCTCTGACAAGGTACTCACTATTTCCTCCCTGCCTGAGTTCTAATTATCAGCTGAAGAATTTGGACTAAATGTATTATAACTATGCCAGCTAGAGAATTCTCTCTTCTGACTCATGAGAGATGCCTGCACTCATTCCACTCTTCTTGCAAATATAAGTCCAAAAATAGACCAAAATACACTGAGACTTTTGCCCCAGGAGCCTCATGCCACACTAATGAAATCAATGGGAAATTCACCACTAACTTCAAACAAATATAAGATCAAGCACAAAATTATCTTCTAAGATTTCATACTTATTTAGAACCTTGCAGAAGACCTGAAATTGTTTTGAAACCTTTAACAAACTCTACATCATTCTTGTGAATGTGGGCATATCCCATTTGAGCAGAAAGCAAGCAAAAGGATTTTTAAAGCGGTTTTTCAAAAGCATGTACTAAATCTACACCCGATTGTGCACAAGACCATTGAGCAACATGAACTTCATTTTAGCAGTATTACAAGATGACTGGGACAAAGTGGTCTCCAAAAGATCAGGCCCAAATTTTCTAAACTATGCCCTCTATAACTTCATGCCAACACAGAAGAAAAATCAATATTCACGACTGGAAATGCAATAGTTTTAAATTTTACCAAATCATGCCCAAAAACCCTTGTGGCAGAGGTCAGTCATGGCAGTTACTGTACTCTCTGTACAGTTCATTTTTCCTTCTGCTGCAGTGGAATTCTTTCTTGTTGCTTTGCATTATAGCACAGTCAGAACTGCTTGGTTTTATGGGGTTTTTCCTCCCCTAAGGTCACCTCTCTGTTCTTGAACCAAACTTCATGGCTCTGTAATGGTTTGGGGTCTTTCTGTGCATTCTCTTGCTAACAAAGAGCAGTTAATTGTCTCATGAAACAGCATTTGACACCCACTTCCATAGGGCCAAACCAGAACGTTTAATAGCAGATATTACCCATGATGTCCTGTTTTACCTCTCATTAACTATTGCCCCCAATAATATTGTGGAAAAGCCATGGAAAATTATAGACTCAAGGTGCTTGGTAAAATAAACCATGATCCAATTCCTTCAACTAAGGATAAAAGCTTTCCACCTCATCTCCACAGCATTTATAGAGATTTTGTAGACAGGAATTAAGGCAGAAATCACAGCTGAAGTGCATGAAATTATTCACCATCAAACTGAGGCAATTGCCATGCAGAGATTTGCTAACAAATTTCCAGGCTCCGAGGACAGGTGTTGGAGTCTGTGACATATGTTACAGGGCTAATACAAAAAAAAAAATCATTTACAGGTATTTGCTGAGTTGCTGCTTACTCACAAATTTACTTTTTCATAGCTCAATGACAAACTGCTCATTTTCAGAGCAGAGTTAAGAGACCTGCATGTTACTAATGCCCACGATGCCAATATCAAATTCGGTGTTTAAATTTTTATTCAACACTTTGCAATGCTGAGAAGACTTAGGTAAAACCCTTCCAGAGCACCTTCAGGAATAAACCTATCTATGCCGGCCCCTAAAAATACAAGACATCTGGCTATAAAAAGAGCAAGGAGAGCTGAAAAAGGCTTAGAACCATCAGGGGCTGCTTGTGAAAAAGGACTGGGACCTTGAGCCCACAGCAAGCTCACACCAGCAGATCTCTGCAGATCAGAGCTGCAGTTCAGAGGGGCCTTCACAAACAGAATAAATGAGCTGATGAGCATCACACACTTCAGCAGAGCCAAACACAAAATGCTGAACTTCAGGCATAACCCCAGGTAGTGCCACAGGTTAGGGATGGGCTGGTGAGGTAAAAGCAGTGCAGAGAAGGTCCTGGGAGACCATTAGTTCTGTTATCAACACGTATACATACAAATCCAAGAATACTTCCTCCTTAAAATATCACATTCTTTCTTTCTTTTTTTAATGAAGCAGCATCATCTTTAGCAGACGGTGAGTGGGTGGCCAGGTGATTGTGTGAAGCAAAGGTTTCAGAAGCAAACAAGATTTTGTTGGTGGTAAATAACCATCACCTAAAATCAGCAAAATCCCATAGAATTTCTTCTATTCAATGTAAAACTAATGGGAGGGTCTGGTTTTTTACTTACCTTTAGGAAATCCTTATCTACAGGGCAACGTTCCCAACAAGACAAGAAGAAGTGACTCAGAAAAGTGAAGCAGGCCTTCCTTTGACAGAACCCATGGGCACTGTTTGCACAGATAACCCACTCTGGCAGCCTTTCTTTGCCATCTCCCCATTAAAACAGTACCAGGAGGTGCAACCTCAACTGGTGGAAGCTTTGAGACACAGAAAACACCAAGGCACAGGCAGCCTGTGTTAGGGTGAGCAGCCCCAGGTGATCGCTCTCAGCCTGCTCCCACCCCTGGGATCACTCTCGCTTCAGCAGGCAGCCTCTCACCCTTCCTGCACTGACCTGAGAATTCCCAAAAAACAAAGATTGGAACATCTCAGAGCTGCAATATCCAGATGGGGAAGAACAGGGTGTGTGGGGGAAACCAAAACAAACCAAAAACCCCAAACTTCAACAGGGTTTTTTTGGTTGGTGTTTTTGTTGTTTTGTTTTTGGTTTTTTTTACTACTTCATGAAAAACTGTGCTGATCTTTACACAATCAATAATTTCAAATAAGGAATAATGAACTACTGTTGAAATCAGTAGGAAATCTAGGTGTACATGCAGATTTGGCATCTTCCACCTGTTTTACAGAGGGAAAAGAGAAAGCCAATATTCCTGCAGCCTGTGCAGAAGAGTGCATGCTCTAGTGGCCAGAGCCTGAACAACTATTACCTGATAACCCCAAATAATAACCATTACCATATGTGGATAAACGGACAAAAATGCAATGTTAATCTTAAATTACAACATGCACATCAGATTAACATCTGAATATGATTAAACCGAGCTTGAGTGCAGAGAGTTAGTTTATGGCAGCTCAAGAAATAATCAGGTCCGCTACAGTTATATGACACACATATCATCCACTAGAAATAAACCTGCATAACTTAGCAGCTATGTATTTTGAAGGCATCCCTTCCTGCACTGTTTTATGCAACTACAGATTCAAGTAACAATTCTGAACATATTCGCTACAATGGGAATATGTGAAGAACAGGAGAATCAAATTCAAAATAAATAAACCCAGAGTGAAGCAGCTTGGTATGCCTGTTAACTTGAACATCTGAGTAAAAAGTGTGATCAGCTTTCACTCCAGGAGGTGTCCACAATGCAGAAAGAACTGGGGCAGGTAAGACTCAGTAAAAATAGTCAACTGCACATTAATTCAGGAAGTGAGAACACAAGACTTAGGTTAAAATATTTTTTTCTGCAGGTTAGGGGAAAACATGTGGTCATTCCATAGGCAGGAACTCTACTTTCCTGTTCTGTAGGGCCTTTTAGCCTTTTATTGATAGGGAACACAAGAAATACTGAAAGACCTGGCCTTTTTGCCTTCTGTGCACAGCTAATCCTCAACCTCTGCTTTGGATCAACTTGCCTGAGCTCACACAAGACAGAACACAGGACTTGTCCAATTTGATTTTTCTTTAAACCTAAACAAATAGGTATTTTCTGCACTTTAGGGTTGCTGCCAGCAATTAATATAATGTCAAAATTTTTAAGACCTATTAATTGGCTATGATTCTTTGGAAATTGTATGCAAAAGAAGTCTCAGCCTAACTGCAATTCATGTTAAAATGAATTAGCTGAATGCAGCACTGCTGGTGAAGCTTCAAGGTACTTACTAGAGGAGAAGCAAAGTTCTATTTTTGTAAAAAACACTTTTTTCAAATGACCCCTGCCAACTTCCGTAACATTTCAGGTCGTTTGCCAGTAGGGAGTACAGACTTGGGGAAAACAGCAGTCCTGTGTCTGGGGAAAAAAAACCAAAAAAACCACTTTATAATAAAATGCATTGCATAGCAGGGCAGTTCTTCAGCACTGCTAGCTATTTTCTCCATATGTTTGCACCCATAAAAACCTATAAAGGGTCTGGAAAGCTACAGTGAGGACTGATTGGTGTGGAAAAGATGAGCTGAAGAGTTTTGTGATGGAGAGTCTCTCTCTGTGCAGCACAGAATGTGAAGTTGGTACTGTGGGCCTGTGTGTGGCAGCTCTGGCTGCAGTTCCAGGGATGGAGACAGATTATCCTCCCTCTGCAACTCGACACATCACTCAGTAAATTGGACATTCTCCCCTTTTTTTTTTCTACTGCTACGTCATGTCTTTAGTTGGGAGCCTGTGTCATGGTGATGCCTTAGGATTTTCGCCTTTATATTTTTCAAATCCTGCACTGCATTAGTGCATAGCTCTAAATTCTATATAAAGTGTTAATTACTGTCTCCACATTTTGGTCACACCAAACAATTCCTTTCTAGGTCTAAAACTCAAGGACACCCTCTGCCTCAGGCCCCGAAAAATTATAAACAAAAGTGAGTTGTGGAGGAGCAACCTGAAGGAATATGACTTCATTACCTGAAGCTGTAATTGGAGAATTAACCCCTGATACGTAAATGGACCAAACTTTTATCTGTCTGAGAATCTCATGCCCATTTTCCATCTTGGCTGTAGCCTCTGGGAGGCTTTGACTGCCCAAGGTGTATCTATTGAAGGCCTTTAATAAATACCTGCTTTTATTGTCTTAATCTTGCCTAGCCTCTGATCTAGGCAGCCCCTCCAAGGCATCAGTGGGGCTCTGAGCCTTCAGTGACCTACCACAGCACAAACACACAAACCTTACATTCATTACAGGGTGACCTTCAGTTGCTTTTCAGCTCTTTATAGCAGGTAAAGTGTGACAAGTTGTCACCACCTGCCTACCAGGCAGGACCAACCCGTGTGTCCTCACCAGAATGCTGAAGCACTTTGTTGCACTTGTATGCTTAACTTTCTGTTTCCAGTGTCAAATCAGGATGTGAATTTCAGGTCTACTGAATAGTGGGATCGGTGGGATATATCCTGGAAATAGCTCTGGCATTGATTTCTCAGCAGAGCAAATATCCTTCAGGTCGAGAAAGTCCCAGCAGATATGAAGGTAGCTCCCCACTTCTCCCAGCACCGCACTTTGAGAATAACATATAAAAATTCATTACTGCAACTTTCCTCTGATTCTTTCACTCCAGAGGCAAGGCCTGAACTGAAGTCAGCCTTGTCCTTTCAGTCTTCCTGTAAAGATTTACTGAATTATTTTTTCATTCTGTCCCACTCCTGTCAATATACCAGAATTCAGCAGAGTAGTGCATATGACATATCAAACTGCCTCTTTCCACTTTCAGATTAGATGTCCTTGAAGTCTTGTATTTTTTACAGCTGGGCATACATCATGTTCCAGTTGTGCCCAATGAAATTCTACATAAACATATAGGAGATTGATTGAGATCCAGCCCAAACAAAGTCCAAAAGAACAAATAAATTATCTCTATATTTGGATGGAAACAAATTCTAGGGACTTGGACTGTCCTTCCTGGTTAAACTCAGGTATCACATATTTCTTTAACAAATATAGAAAGGAATTTGTTATTCCCTTAACAAATACATGTATTTTAGCCCACTTAACTACACATCACAGTAATAACCTCATCTCAAGCTTTTTTGAATAGGAAATTCAAGTGTTCTTCCCATCAGAAGAATGCTTTTGCCTCTCTAATTTCCTATTTGGAAAGGATCATGGCCACCACAGCAATTTCCCATTAATTTTGAAGCCTCAAGATAACTTGAGGCCTCTCGCAGCTTCAAATAGTAGGTTCAGAGAATCACGTGGCCATAAAACTCAAAAAAAAATTAATATTACAGAACTGACTATTGATCATACTCTGACTGAGAGCAATATGGTACAATATAAACAAACCCAGGTAGCCTGCTATAATTCCAGACCATTTACCTGTATTTGTGCAGGGTGAAATAACTCAGCTTTCTACATTCCTCTGAGCTCAGTTAGCTCCACGATCTTTGGTTTCACCTTTTTGCACGTGCAGCTGGCAAAAATCTCTCTCCCATTTGCAAACTGAAAGCTAAGCCTGCAGCCCTTCAGCTCACCTCCTGCCATATGTTTCAGTTTCACAAGTTTGCTCTTCTATTTGCACAGTCTGAGTGTGGGGTTTGCTATTCTTAGCACTTCTGCCTGATGAAAAGCTTCTTTTCTGGCCACTTGTAACAGAGAGATCACAAAAATCTCCAGGACTCAGATTCCAAGCTCTGCAGAATGCACTTCTCCTCTGATGGTTTTTAGTTTTACTGCTCCAAAGCACAGCTCAGGCTGCAAGAGCACGAGCTGGACTGATCCACAGCTTCCCATATCCCCTGAAATGGGCTTTCTTCTCCTTGGCAGCAATAAATAATCTAATAATAAAGACACTGCATCTTATAAACAGATTGTTCTTCCTTTGCAGAACTCTCCAAGGGCCAGCAAACTTTGACCCAGCAGACTGACATCTCCAGGCATATCAGATTTAAAAAGAAAATGCCCAGCACCTCCATCAAAATATCTATCATTTGCTTACACAAACCACATGCCACCTCAGCTGTTTCAGAGCTCTCTGAACATAAAGTCCATCCAAATGAGAATTTCAGTGTTCTGAGGTGGCCAGTGGCAGGGTGACCAGGGGAAGCTTTAACTAAGGCCACGCTGTGGTTGCCAAGAGGGAAACAGAATGTATTTATACGTTTTAAAGCAGCCACAACAGCTTTAATTGATCCCACAAAGGAATCAATTGCTCACCATCTCTCTCAGTGCAAGAGAAGGGGGCTTCAGATGGAGCTCCGTGCTACAACTTCAAACAACCAAATGAGGAGGACATTCAGGCACCATGCAGTTGATCTTAGATAAAAATTACATTAGTCCATCCTGTCTCAACCATTCCTTTTTGGGCTCTCATCTAATTGTATTAGTGCAAGACTATTAAGTTAATTAAGTTTAGAAGACCTAAAGCATCTCAGTTCCAGATGAATCTGATGAATCCACATAGAAATATCCTTGGGAACCAGACTTTTGTTCATGGGGATGATTCTTCTTGGCCAGTGCAGGATCATTCTTCAAAGTATTAAGACTATTCCTATCTTTTCATTACTCCCTCCTTTCACAAAACAAAATATTCGTAGACTGCAGTTAGATGCTGTAACTCATGACCCAGTGGTGTTAGCTACTTTCTCAAATTCTGAGGGTTTCTAAGGCAGTAATTTCCCAGCTTCCTCATCCCATTTGCTTTGATTAGTTAGACCTGGAATTTAGGAGCAGAGCTCAGAATCTCCCCCTCTCCTGTGCCTCAGAGGGGTCTGATACCTCCCTGTTATATGGCACTATGCCCCTCTAAAACAAAACTGCTCAGAACTGCCAAGTTCCCTTTTCACACAACAAATTCAGCTCCAAAATTCTGTCCTCCATCAGACCCAGCTCTAACATTGCTGATTATAGGTTTCTCTCCTCTCCTCCCTCCTACTATTGAAAGTATGTTTCAGATTAATTTCCCTACAAAGGTATTAGCTGTAGAATCAAAAACAAATGAAACGTTTCATCCCAAATTTCCAAGTACTGGAGACATTTCCAAACAATTTGGTAGGAAAGTGCATTTGGAATAAGAAAGAGGCTGCTTGCATTTCACTTCAGATTACCATTTGCCACTTTGGATTCATTTTACAGTCCACTTCATCAACATGCTCTACAGTTGCCAAACACACGCATGCAATTGTTACTTTATAGAATGAAAACCCAGCTGTACACACAAGGGCCCAGGTGTCAAGATATATTTAGAAAGAGAGCAAGTATTGGAATTGATGGAGTCGCACCCTTAAATACTGCAATGGAACTGGGGTCAAATTTTAGACATGAATTAAGACAATGCAGAAGCTAAAACCACTCAAGAGGAAAGTTTTTCATGGTCTTGGCTCCACTACCAGTGCTGTGACCCCTTGGATGCTGTCAATGCTTGAGAATGTCAGATAAGACTCATTACAGAGCAAGCTGCATGAAATTCAGTGACCTCTGGCACCAAGTGGATCAGACTAGACAATCTGATTATGCCTTCTGTGAACCTCCTAAGAATCATGGATTAGATCCCCCAGCAAGGAAGGCTTGGCAGGGCCCCCCACTGCTCTCAGAGCAGAGGTCTTGCCATCAGCATTTCCAAACACAAATCAAAGTCAACCTCTCAGTCAACCTCCCTGAAAGTTGACAATATTTTTTTTTTTTTTTCTAAATCAGTAAGAACTGGAAAGCAGCTTGGAATTTCTGGTTTTTATAATTCTACGGGAAGCATAAAGTGGAGATGCTGGGAATTTCTTCGTTGGAATTTAGACATGAATCAGCAAAGGTGGGATGCTCCACTTGGCAGAGAGCCCTTGAATTAGAGGGAAACTGTAAAAGGAACAGTTCTTATACTTCAAGCTACTGAGGTTTGTGCCCTAATTCTGCACAGATACACACACACAGTGCCTCTCAGTGAATACATGGTGCTAGTGATTTCTTATCTCTACCATCATTAAGTTTTATCCATCAAAAACACAAGTTTCTCCATGCAGACCTATTTTCATTGTAAGTAATATAAAAGAGCAACTTAGCAAAGAAAAATGGTGGATTGACATTTGCTATATTTAGCAAAGGACTACAGAGATAGGATTTCAGGTACATGCAAAGCAGAAGGATAGGTCAGTGCATGAAAATGCCCAAAGGACAATGAATTATGAAAGATCCATGGAGCAGAAGCTGTGAATTGTGACAACTACTTGGTTTTAAAATACTTACAAAACCATTGCCTGCATTTCCTGGCATTCTTTAAAAATTAAATTTCAGCAAAACGAAACCTGTATTTCTGCAAGACAGGGCAGTAGTCCTGTTCCATACAGATTTACCCTCTTTTAGGAAAAAGAAAAAAAAAAAAAAGAAGGAAAAAAAAAAGAGAGGAATCTGGTAAAGTCAGGCCCCTTTGATTTGACAACCACAAATCCAGCTCTGCACACAGACTGGTCACCTGCCAAGGACAGAGAACTTCCCAGTGAGCCTCAGCAGGAGCAATCACTACTCCAGGCAGGGGAGAGAGGCGGCTGCTACATGAACACAAAACTTACAGTGCTTCACGAGGAAACCCAAAATCAAGGGTGACTGTGCAGAAGGAATTCGTACTACAGCCCTCTTTAAAACATTTCCTTTAATTTTTAAGATATAAACAGCTTTGGTACTGTTCACACCTGACCTGACTGGGGAGCCACCCAACAAACTGCTCCTGCAAACAATCCGGGTGGATTCCACCCAGAATGGAGCAGGTCAGAGCTCCCAGTTCACTTTGTCTGGATGCAGCTTCAGTGAAGGCTGTCAAGAATAGTTTTACAGACAAAACTGATACCAGGGTCCCTTAGATTCCATTTTAGCCTGCTTACAAGGATTGGTGGTCAAACAGCCTATTCCTGTGGCTTGGGCAATTCTGAGACTGGGTGCCCAGTTCATAGTGCAAACACAAACAGTGAGCACCACATTGCACAGCAGGGCAGGTAAAGTGCTAAATTTCTTCCCTGGGACCAATCTAAATGTGCATGAATAGACATTTGCTTTTGGGAGCAAAAGAGAAAAGGGAAAATGGTCCTAACCTGCCTGGCTGGCTGTGCTGGTACACTTTGCCAAGTGCTACCTGGTGCCAGCCACAATGATGCTCTCAGTGAGTCACCACAAGCCAGACATTCTCAAGAAGAAGCTGTCCTGTGGCCAACAGCAGAATTTCTCCATCCAAGTCCAGCTGTGTCCCCAAGTTCTGGCTTTGGAAGCTCAGAATACACATCCTAGCCCTAAGAATAGCAGCCCCAGGAATCCCGCCAGGCCTCTGAATGCAGAACAGTAAAACTGGTCTGAAGTAAAACTGCTGCTTGAAGTCCCCACCTCCCTGCCTTCTTGAGATTGTTGTTCTAAGGGATGCTTCCACCCATCCCTGACTCCTGAGCAGCACAGGGGTACTCAGTTTACAGAAACAGAGTGTTTGTGTGTGTGTTCCAGCTGTGGTGTAAGCTGACTGAGCAAGGAATTGGCAACCAGACCACATCCAAACCAAAGTTCAACTTACAGCTCAGAGCCTGTGCCCTTTAAAGTATTTTATTGCGCCACTGTGTGCCAAGAAAATAAGTGAGCAAACAGAGGAGGCACTGATTGCAAAACTCTATTTCTGATATCCTTAATGTGCTTAGTGGCATCATCCATCACAGCCAGATGTTTGAGATTTAAGCTGAACAAATTAAAAGCCTGCTTTTTGCCCTCGGTGTATTTTGGTTTGTAGTGCATCTCATTAGTGTGGTTTCCTTTAATGGCTCATTTAGTTTTTGGATTGAAAATCAGTAACTAAGCAAAAGCTAATTTAAGCAAACATGTTTTGTACAGCCACTTGCTGGCACCTCAGAACTTAGGGGGCTTGAGAAGGGTAGGGAAAAAAGGGCTTTCTGTTCATCCACTTCACCACTAGTTTTAAGATGCTAAAATATTCAGGTTCTAAATACTGCAAAGAGAATATTTGTTTTCTTAAAAAACACTTCCATGAGAAGTTAGAGGTCTGAAGCTGATCTATCTACCCTCAGTGGCCAATTTTAATTGGCAATATCCCTTTAAAAACAAAAGGCTTTAGCTGTAAAGAGGTGCTTTGAATAAGAAAACAAATTTGGTTTTGAAGAGTTGAGATGCCTGGAACCTGACATCTTCAAAGCAGAAAGAGCTTTCCTCAAGAGATTCAACTTCCCAAGAAATTGAACTAAAGGCCAACAGCATTTGGAGAGGGAATCTTAAGAACTGAACAGAAAGCTTCCAAGATCTGTCTACATAAGAGAATCGAGTCTTTAAAGTCTATAAAGAAAATTAAATTTTATTCTGTGAAGCTAATCACACTTTAAACTGCAGATGCAGAAAATGCTAAGAGTTTGTGCTGAGCAATGGACCAGACAAAGCCCTCACCCTTCTGGCTTTATTAAATATCAGGCAGACATTCACAATTGTATTCTAAATATTTTATTGTTTTACATTAATGACACATGATCTGACATCCCAAAGATGCTCCATGGGACTTCAGGGTTTAATGTTGCTGGACTTCTCTCCACACGTGATTGCAGAAACATTTATCTCCTCAACAGCACGATGCCCACAGAATCTTTAGAGGTGGGCACCAAACAATAATCCCCTTAAATACAAGTTACACGTGTTGTTCCAAGTCCCTTAGGCTACCCAGTAAATTCCATGATGCCATGGAAATCCAGCTCAGGTCTGACGCTTTGGAGGATCAATAGAAACAAAATGGCAAATTGCACAAAGAGCTGATGTTTTTCCAACCCACAATTTCCTGAAATAAGTAAAATTGGTGGAATTCCTCCCTAGAGAAAGTCACACGGCAAGCAATGTTTTTGCAGTGGTGCAGAGTTCTGGAGAATCTCTCACAGAGGATACTGCTCATTTGGGTGTGCACTACAACATTTTCAATCTCCATTAATTTATCCAGGTCAGGAAGCTACTCCTAAGTGACCCCAGCTATCAGCTCCCTTCCTCTGCCTCACAAATATATCTTGATAAAAAGCAATTACCCATTTCATCAAAAAAACCTCTTCAATGGGACATTCCTGCAGCTGAAAACACCCTTGCCCAGTCTCCCACCTCTTCAAAAAAGGCTTTAACATTGTCAGATTTTGAGTCAGGTAGAGGAGCAGAAGAGATGAAGTCAAAAGCCTTTCCCTGTTGACTCCCTGCAGTGCAGAGGTGTGACAGCTACAGGAGGATGCTGATTTACAGAGATCTTTCCACAGTATCAGCATGGTATCGGTGGAACATCCGTGCCTAGGGGTGCCACAGGTTGCTTTGCCACAGGTTGAAAGGATGCTCTCAGATTTCAGAGCCAAGAGTGACTCTCGAGTTGCCAAAGGGTTCTCCCTCAGAAGATGAACCCCGAACTGGCACTGATGCCATGATGTTTTTTTGCCTTTTTATATACCTTTATGTGTTCTCAAGATCCTTAGCATACGTACTTATAATTCTTTAAGCCTGATACCTTAACATAGTCCTGGTATACTGCTGGACCAGACAACCAAACATCCTAAAGGCCTCACAGTTGGAGGCACAAAAGCCTCACACAGTCTTGAGAAACCAAGGTTCTCTCTAGAATATATTCTGTAAACTAAGATGAAGCCCATCTGGGGAGAAACACTTAAAATAGGGAGATGTCACACCATTCATTTAAGCCTCTCATTGGGAAATCTTCTTCAAATATGCTAATCTGCAAAGTCTAGAAAATCATATACGCAATATACCGTGTGTGTGTGTGTGTGTGTTTTGGCATATCCCACCTTGACAAATTGTTGCACCTAAGAATCCTTATTAAAAAACCTTTTATCCCTTAGCCTTGTTTGGCTCATAATTCTAAGGCCAAGGGAAAAGGCATCAGCATGAAGATGTGTCATTTGCACAAGGACAGCAGAGCATAAACAGCCCTCGAGGAGGAGCTGGGCCTGGTCCTCAGCCTCATGTGCTGAACATGAGAACAGAAATTGTCTTGAATTTTTTAAGAGATTGCTCTTTCAAGCCACACATAGGTAGCAGGGATCACACTCTGCAAGGTTTTCCCAAAACTCTGTCTGAAGCTGTAGAGAGCATTTCTGTGCACACCCTGAGAAGGTCAGGAGGTCCAGGCTGTATTGAAATGAACAAAATAAGTTTAGCTTGTTTTTTATCCAAATTTTCTCTGCTGTGCTCAAAGGAAAATGAGATGAGTAGAGCTTGCCAAGATTTTTTCCTTATTACATTTGCTTTAAAAGTCCATAATTTGATATCTAAATTATTTGTATATTTGGACTGAACACAAAGAGTTTGAGGAAAAATACAGTTCAAAAGTTGATTCGTTTTGGGGTTTTTTTAATATTCTCAATGAAACATTTTGGATACTTTTCCCAAAGCTGTTTATACCTTAAAAATTAAAGGAAATGTTTTAAATTAAGATATTTCTTTAATGTCTGAATATTTTGGATTAACTAGAAAGGATTATCCACCAGTTTCATAGCTAAATAAGAACTACAAAAAAATCCTGTTATTTCAACAGCTCTAAAGAATGTGGATTAGAAAGACAAATCGTCTACAGAACTATATAATTTTTGGAAAGCCATAAAAAGCCACAAAGAGCCACCAAAAAAAAAAAAAAAAACTGGGGTGAGAAAAGCTGTAGGAGAGCTACCTACAAGGAAAGCCGTAAATAGAACTGGCAACCTGTGCATCTCCACTGCTGCTGGCTGTTTCACAGGTCCCTGTGAATATCACTGTGTTTTGTGAATAACACCCAGGTTTTGAGCAGGTGAAGTCACTGCACTGAAGCAGCTTCAGAGGTATTTTCTGGACATTTTGTACAACAAATATCCCATGGCAGAAAGGGGTTTCTAATTCTTTTTTTTAGTAGCTTGGTATCCCATTTCGATAACTTTCTAGATGTACTGCCAGACTAATTGAAAAGGCTCAAAGTAAATAAGTAATGAAATTAGAGTCTGAGAGCTGATTCAGGAGGGGTCTTGCTGGTTTTGTGGTTTGGAAAAGTATTTTAGAGGTTTGGGCAAAGAGCCCATTGACTGAAACATGCAAGTTAAATGCTGTAAATGCAGAGCTTGTACTGAATACACAAATCCTCTTTAAAACAAACTCCTGTAACTGGAATAGTCTTTAGGTCTAAGCAATGTGCTCCCCAAAGGCTGTTTGAATTTTTATGGCTGTATCAGTTGCATAAAAAGGTGCTGTCCCTAGAACATTTTGGCATCTGAAAGTTTGGGACAAGCCTCTACTCAAGGAATCTCTTTAGCTCAGATTCTTCACAAGCTTGAATTAAATTCACTGCTGTGTTTGCCGTGGGATTTATCCATTAAATTCCCATTACCAGTAATGTGAGCTAGAGGGAGAGCACATCACGGAGGAAATTTACCCACCACTGTATCAGTAGAGGTGCTGGAACTCATGGGAGTGCATGACATTCCAATTTGAGCCAGAACCTCAAATCTGCCCGTTGCAAATTCCGTTTTGACATTACAAACAGCAGCAGCAGCTTGGCTGTACCAGACACAGGGTCGGGCTCGTGCTGTGGTTCAAAGCCAGGGCCACACAGTCCCTCGACATTGTTTTCCTTACATGTTTAAGTCTTCTCCGTGAAGTGGGTGTTGTCAATAATGCCCCATAATTTGGAATGTTTCTTTCCAGCCTCCAGCAAGTTGCACGGAGCAGAAGCAAATTAATGGCAACAGCCAGTAATCTGACTTTTATTTATAGTGGTGAAAAGTAGAGGTAAATTTTGAGTTTGGAACAGATACAACCAAGGGAACCATCACAAGCAGTGCCCCAGTGCCCAAATCCTCCGGAGCAGTGTCGTACTTGGTGAATTGTTTGACATAATATTGTATGAAGGCAAGTTTATGGAAACAGCAGTACTTTGAAAGGGGTTTCTCATACCTGATTTTTGAAAGGGCCTTTTTAAAGGGTTTTGGTCTATAGCTCAGAAATCTGCATTTACCCATGGAGCTATTTAAAACTCAAACAAGCCTTTAATCTTAATTCGACTGAACAGAAGGGAGGCAACAACTTCATGTTAGATCAAGGATACGGACATATAAACAGTAAGCAGCTGACTTTATTTTTTAGAAAGCTCTCTTCTGTTCTCTGCTCACAGATTGCCCTAAAAACATATCCCTGCTCAATTCCCAGCCTGACTGATTTCTAAAGCCAGCTACTTTCAAGGTTCAGACTTGGCTAATCAGGCAGACAGCACCACTGTCCCTGCAGCTCTTCTAACTCCTAATCAAAAGCATTGCACAGCTCTTCATTTAGATACAGGAAATAGATCACATTTCTACAAAACCACAGAGACCTCAGCAGCTGTTAGTTTCCAGATTAGTAAACTGTAATTGGAGGGTAGGTGCTGATCCTAAGTCATTAGCAGAACCTCCACAAATGCTGTGGATGGCTGCCTGCTGTGCTCCTCAGTGCAAATGGACCAGCAAAAAACCACTTTCTGAAGACCAGAGATAACAGAGGTCACCAGCGTTAGGATCAAGGTTCCAGATAATCTTCAAATTAAAGGCCTTCAGGTGCAATGAAGCCCAGCTGGCACACATCAGGGTGATAATCTAAACATAATCCACAACCTGCCAAACTGAAGGCTGAATTAATTGTAACACTGAGGGGCTACGTCAAAGCCCAGAGATTACTGGACTCCTAATTACTGAATTTGATTACCCTGGAAACAGCATAGCTATTCATTTAATTTTATCACCTTCAGTTCTGCTTTGGACAGCCACAGTTGTTTTGAGCTGGTGCTGTATCTCAAATTAAGCCTCTGCAAGATTTGGCATGCAGCAGCAACCTTGGCTAAAAAGCCTGAAAAATTGACAACTAGATAAGCAACCCACATCTTTTAATTCTTTTCTTCAGAATATGGAGTTCTCAGAACAGGCTGCCTCACAAGCATCCTGCCATGCTTGATGAGGTGCTGCATGACCAAAGAGTAGTCACATTCTTGCAGCACTTTGGCTTTTTATTAACTCCATCTTAAGTGGACAGTGCTAAAAATAATAGGCAAAAGTAACAAATAGAAATCTAGGAAGATTCACGTTTAATTAATTTCAGTTTTAGATTGATCGCAACTGGCTTACCAAGGCCTAATACACTGTTACTCTAACACAACTCAGTTTCCTGACAGTGGAATTCTCTACACGTCCAAATAAAAAGTCTGTTTTTCATGTATGCCAGGAATTGAGATGCACACTGCTTAAACAGAAATGATCCAAAAATGCAGCAGAAAAATGTTCTGTTCATTTTCATGAGCTAATTTTTTGCAAAAGCCTTGTTAATGAATTTTAAATAGACCCACATTTGATTCATATCATTTATGACTTATAATACAAAACTGCAAGAAAAATTTTATTAACACATTACAGTGATTCACCAATCTTCCTTCTTCTATCTGAAATTAAGGTGGAGCCGTCCATTTAAAATTTCTCATGGCTTATTGGATTGAGCATTACTGTTCTGTTTATACCCTTCTCTTCCAATAGAGCATTTTTAAAACAAGATTTTTTCCCCAGGACACACCAATATACCATGATATGTCCAAGTCCTTTGAGCAAACACATCATCAGCTTATCTTCCAGAACCGAAATAATTTCCTTCCAAGTTTGACACTGAACAATGGTGGAAATCTGCCTCCATTTCCTATGCAAATTTGCGTTTTACTAGCAACACACCTTCGTTTGAAACACAAGGTGAGCAACACTAAAACTCTGTCTGACCACGCTGTTTCAGCTCCATCTCTGTCCCTATGAATTTAAAGCTCCTTTTTCGCAGACAGTGTGGAAAGCTGACACAAAAAGAGCCACTGCACCTATTCAGGGCACTGCAGAGTACAGCAAAAAGTTATGTGGGGGCAACGGCCCCCTGTCGCAGACCTGCAGCTCGAGGTTTCACCCACAAAAGTGCTTTTAGGAGCTGCACAGCCTTAGCAAGCAGCAAGGCAGAACAAGATCACTTGCACGACCAAGGTGGAAGCCACTTAGAGCCAAGACACGCACCCGAGTGTGGCAGGGGAAGCAGCTCACTGCCTGAGGCTGCTGTAATGGGCCAGCAGGATCAGAGCTGCACAGAGAACCAGCCAGGCTGCAGAAAAGCATTTTCTTCAGGCTCCTCTGACCTAAGGAAGAAAGCACCTTTCCCATTCCAGGCAACTTCCATGCAATCGTATATAACTTACAGAGAGCAGTGCCCTTTACCATTGGACTTTACAAATATCAAGTGCCAAAATGTTCCAGAATCTGTGTAAGACACAAGAGGTGAAATTTTCCATTGCCTTGAATCTCCAGCAAGCACTTAAACCAGGACAAAATGGAAGTATCTGTAATAATTTGATGTGCAAACACACATTGAAAATCAAGTCCAGTAAGGACTGTAACACCGTAATGATTTGTCTCGTTTGTGTTTAATACTTATTTTGTCTCCATTTGTCATTAAATTGCCTATGTAGCTGGTGACAGCAACAAAACAGAGCTCTCACCAAATGGGAGTAACTTCTTCAAACCTGAACAAGACAAAAAGTCAGCAGGCCAGTGGAGGTCACAAAGAAACCCCCCCCTCCACACACATCATGCCCCAAGCCACTGGGCAAGAAGGGATTTTAAAATGCAAATTAGATACCCACGTAGTAACAAATCATTGTAAGTAGAAAACCTTTCAGCCCAGTACTTTAATTTCAAGATGACATATAGTTTAATGTTGGTGCTATAAAACCTCAGTGCTGTTTTTAACTTGCTGCTCTGCTCTCCCCCTCAGATTTACTGCAACAGAATTGAACCAGGGTTATAAAGAGCACGTGTAGTTAAAGAAATTCTATTTGATCCTGGAAATAGTTTCAGAATGGACAATTAAATCCATTTTTCCAGCAACTTAGATAGTCTCAGCAGTCTGTGTTGTAATTTGTTGTAAAGCCTACCACACATGAAATATTGTGGCTATCAGCTTCTGGCTTTTTAATGGTGCGATGCCAACCACAAGAGCTCTTTAATACAGTAAAGCTTAAAAAGATGAGAAAAAGAACATTTTTTCATCTTCGTTTTTCAAAACTGAGAAATTCTCAGACTCTTGAGATAAAAGGCACCACAAAATGACTTTTATATTAATTGTCTATGATGTGCAATTCAACTATTCCTACAGGAAATTGCTAATCTTAGAGTGATATTAATATAAGCATGGCTTAAAACACCAAGCAGGACTGAATTGGGATAAAACAAGACATTCAAGAAGTCTTCTCCTGTGGCTTGGGCACAAGGATGGGACAGAAACATCAGACATTTTTTTGTATTTTTTTTAAATCTGGACAGAGCCTTTTGTTCCTCCCTGACATAACCTCTACTCTCCAAACAAGGGCTTATACTTCTTTCACTGCATTCCTTCTCTCACCTGAACTCAAGACACACTGTGGATATCTGCAAAGTACCAAAGCAGACAGCTCCCGATCTCAGTTGTCATAGCTATACAAAATTACGGTGCAAAATATAAAGAATATTCCAAAAGGGAAACACAAAGTTTAGTGTATGAGGAAGTAAATCTCATTCTTTCATATAGATATATATATATGTACACCCACACATATAGAAGTACAGAATGCTTTAGGTTAGAGAAGACCTTTAAGTTCATCAAGTCAAATGATTCCCTCAGCACAGCCAAGCTCACCACTAACCCGTGTCCCCAAGTGCCACATCTACACATCTTTTAGCATCTTTTCGATCCCTCCAGGGGTGGTGACTCCACCACTGCCCTGGGCAGCCTGGCCCAATGCTTGAAAACCCTTCCCATGAAGAAATTTTATCTAATATCCAATCTAAACCCCGATGCAAACTGAGGCTGTTTCCTTTTGTTGTTCCTTGGGAGAAGAGACCAAGCCTCCCCTCACTACAATCTGCTTTCAGGTCATTGTAGAGAGCAGTAAGGTCCTCCCTGAGCCTCCTTTTCTCCAGACTAAGTCACCTTCCCCAACACCAAGGTCAGGCTGACAGCCTGTGCTTCCCCAAATCTTCCTTCTGTCCCTTCTTACCCACGAGGATCACAATTTCTCACCTCAGGTCAGCTGGGACCTCCCCAGTAGCCAAGACTGGTGGTAAATGATGGGCAGTGAGCACTTCCTTCCCCCAGCTCCCTCAGCAGCCCTGGGAGAATCCCATCCAGCCCCCAGAGCTGTGTGTGTCAGATCCCTGAGCATTCCCCCGTGGATTATGGTGCTTCCTTCTGCTCCCTGTCCCTGTCTTGCCTCTTGGGGAGTTGTGTACCTGGACAACAGCTGGTGTTACTGTCAAAGGCTGAAGCAAATTAAGTATCTCAGCCTTCTCCTCGCCCTTTGCCACTACATTTTCCTCTGTGTCCAATAAAGATGGGAGATTCTCCTTAGCCCTCCTTTTGCTGCTATATATTTAATTTTTACTGCCTTTTTCTTGTACTGGGCCGATTGAGTTGGATTTTGGCCAAACTCTATAGCACATATATAGGTGTTTGTGTGTAATACCAGAGGCAGAATGGACCCGCATTCTCCCTGTTCCATTCTTCCAAGTCTGAAATTCTTAGCAGCAACAGGTGAAGAAACTTAACAAGAGTAAAGAGAAGAGGCAATCAGACAGAATTGCTGTGGGGACAGCCATGCCGTGTGTTGGTGTCACCTGGAGGGTCACACTAAATCCACACGGTGCAAAAGACACTGGAGGCAGAGTAAGGAAAAGGGTTTGAATTGCAGCTGACAAGGTGTTCGAATCGGGCCTATCTGAGCAGATGCTTCCTTAGAAATATTTACCAAGTACACCTCAAACCCCATGTAATTAAGAAAATTAAGATGTTTCTAATAATTTAATTTTGGGGAAAAAAACCCCAATTGACACCAAATTAACAGATCAAAATCTGACCTTTTGTAACTGACACATTCAGCAACTTGTTTAGTGTCTTGCCAGACACACAGGACGTGTGACAGCACACAACCTTTCCTCTTCTGTTGTGCTTTCCAGCTGAAAGATCATACAAAAATCCCTCAGCTGAACTTTACCCAGAGCTGGTCAGGTGGCCCACCAGGCTCCCTCTGCTTACTTGATGGAAAATGCCATCAAATGCTGATTTTTTCCAGCTGGGTTGGAAACTTATTTGTTGTCAAGCATTACAATGGTCAGGCGTGATGCTGAAAACTGAAATAGCTGTAACCTGTGCATAGTGGTAAGAAATAAAACACAGCTGTCATTTTCAGGCCTTCAGTTCTCCACCCCACCTTTAGTTCAGGAGTTTACATTTTTTTTAAGTGAAGCAGCTTGGACTGCCCTGAATTTCAGCTCATGTCTGGATGGGGTGCACTATTCAAAGGGCACATTATTAATTCCTAATGTCCGGGAAGAGAACTGTGCCTGGAGAATTTTTAATCTTTATCTCAGGACCAAAAAAAAAAACCACAGTCAGAAATATTATGAGAGAAAAAATATTACATAGCAATCCCCATGTATGTACCCAAGGCCCTGACTGCTTGGTGTCTCTCCAGGTATGTATTATAGAATCTAAATTTATCATGAAAAGCCATAACCTTTAGCTAAAGAAAATCTAAGAATCAAAAGAGCAAATCAAATTCAATACAATCTCCTGTGTAATATCAGACAGGAATTTTGCACTGTACCTCCTGCCTCCAGTGAGCTGCCCCAAAAATGAGGTTTTCAGTGCCGATATTACAACCACAAGATTAATTCTTAAAAATCTGCTTAGTTCCAATTTGTCCACCATCAGTCCTCAGCACATTCCTGTGCTGTTTAGGAAAGGCAGTACACCTTGAGCACAGCCCTAACATTTCCTCAGGTAACATCACACCCCTGCCTGCATCCAAACGCGACAAAAAAGCACAAACAGGCTGGGCTCTGCCTGTGCCCACAGGGTAGGAAAAGCTCCCCCTCATTCCAGGAAATATTAAAATAACACCAGTCAATTTGAAAGCTTTAACTACTCAAGCATTTCTATCAAGCTACCATGTTTATTCCTCAAAGCTCTTCTCTCTTTGATGATTGCTCCATTATTCAAGGGTCAAAGGCCCCAGTTTAACCCAACAGACAACAGAATAAAACCTGTCTACAGAAAAGATAAGTGGTGAAGCTGATTCACTCTCTTATTTCAGAATACTGGAACATTTATGTTTAAAACTGCACTGATTTAAATCCTCTAATTTGCTGTGACATACAAATGCCAGGACACTCAGCCTTAGATTCCTGTATTCTGCAGACCAACACTGGCCAGAGTATTAAAAACTGTAGGCAAACACCACAATGAGGAGGAATCAGGGAACAAGAGGAGCTATAGCAGACACTCTGACATTTGTCAAAGCAGACTGTAAGTCTAAAAAAAATTTTTCAGGTATTGAGGCAAAGTGTTTCAAGGCTGGATGTCAGAATGTGGCTAAACCGAGTTACATTTGAATGAGTTACTCGAAAAAGCATATTGCAGAGGATTTTCAAGGAATGCTTTTGTCAAGTTAATTGTCTTGACACAGGTTGCAGTGATGGCTTTTTGCCTTGAGTACTGCTCTCACTTGTGCTGGGGTAGCTGAGGCTTTACCAATTTATACACTGAGTTGAGTCTTTGCAGGATTCTGCTATTCAGAATATTTGTTCTTGGCAATCCCCTCCTACGCGTGTGGATAAAGATTTTTGTCAAAGGCTGAGTTTTTTTCTTTAAGTAATAAAACGCTGGCTGCCTTGTATCATGTACAATAAAAATGTACATTTCTACTGTGAAGCGCGAGAGAGTTTCCAGCAGTTGTGCCTCATCATTAGCAGCAATGCCTAAACGTCCTCTGCTTGCTGCTTCAGTGTGTTCCCTAAGTGAATTCCCCTTCCTCCCACTTCACATTCACTGCTCATTTTCTTTCTGAGCTGATCACACTAATGGTTTCACTCTTGTCTATTTGTGTGGCTTTGAAATCGGACAAAGAATCTCTCATACCTACTTTCAGAAGATTTTATTTCTCTTATCTTGATAACATGCATTAGGAGCGTGATAAAGTGGTCTCTATCAGCACTTTCCTCTGTATTCAGATGAGATCATTTTGAGCAGCAAGGCAGAAGCAGAACTTCCAGAGGAGATCATTAAAAATGATGTTGTTGAATGCCAAGGAAATCCAATCTGAACAGGTTTCATTATCACACAGGCTACAGACTGCCATGAGCAAGTCTAAACTACATGCATTGTTTAATAGCTGAAATACTGACTGTCCTTTGCTCATCCTTTCCTACCAAAGGGCTCTATTTTTCAACAAACCTTACCTTATTCCAGAATTCAGCCCATCTCTGACCTTAATCCTTTATTATGAGGAAGGCCACCCAGATGATTAGAGGGATGGAACACCCTGCAACGAGGAAAGGTTGAGAAAATTGAGATTGTTCAGTCTAGGAAGCTTCATGGTGACATAAATGTGGCCTTTGGCACCTGAAGGGAGCCAACAAGAAAGATGGAGAGGGACTTTTTACAGGAGCATGTAGAGACAGGACAAGGGAGAATGGCTTCAAACTGAAGCAGAGAAGGTTTAGATTGGATATCTGGAAGAAATTCTTGACTGTGAGGGCAGTGAGATCCTGGCACAAGTTGCCCAGAGAAGCTGTGGCTGCCCCATCCCCAGGAGCAGAGGCTGGAATGAGATATTCAAGGTCCCTTCCAACCCAAACCATTCTGTGATTCTATGATTATTTCTAGTGAGTTTAGCAATCTGAAGTGTGTTAGGTGCGAGGCCTGGAGAATCAGCCCAACACACCGTTATTTAGGGGCATGAAAAATAAACAAACAATCATTCACAGTCAGGTTTAACCTCAGCTATATTCTGAAGTGTTAACTTTTGGGATAGGTTCACGCTAAATCTTCTGTTCAGTAGATTTACTCATGAAAACCAGGTAAGCACAGTAAAAGCAAAACACAGTGCAGACATTGTGCATTTTAAAACGTGAGTCCTGTTTGTGCATGTATTAAATATAAATTGAAATACAAAGCCCCACGAACATTGATGTTATAGGGCAAGGCAGTGACTCGTACAGGTGCAGAGCAGCCCTGCATCCAGCAGACATCCTGGGAGTCTTCAGCACAGTGAAGTGTGAGGTTATCTTGGATGGTGGGGGACACACAGCATGTGAGAAAGTTTAATTCTGTCAGGTACAGCAGGGACCAGGATGGAGATTACACATTCAGCCTTACCTCTGTCACTTCCACAGCACTTCTGACAACCCTTAAAATGGCAGTTTTTTGGTGAAAAGTGTAAGTCTTCACCTCTGCAGAAAGAAAAGCACTGACATTTTATTATTGATGTGCTTTCCCACAAAAGGTGAGAGAATGTCATGGCAGATCTAAATAAATTCTGCTTGTAACAATGGTGGCACAACTGTAGATTGTATAATTTAAAGAACAGTTACAAAATTACATCTCAACTATTCCATTTTTCTTTATAAGAAAAGAACTGCAAACTCTGTGCCTGACCTTACAAAAATGTAACTGATAACAGATAGTGTGTACAGAAGAGAATTTGTTGAAAACACTTTCAAAACCATCTAAAAATATAAATACTGTTAAAGTATGACCCTTTGTCTTACTTTGTAATGGTATGATTGTGTCGGAGCAAATAAATTCCTTTCCAATTTATTTATTTACTAGTACCTTAGCAGATTTTAATTTTGTTGACACCTGCCCCTAAAAATGCTAAAAGCATCCCCATTCTGCCTCTCACACTGCCTTATTCTAATGCATATGAGGGCAATTACTTCTTGACAACTCTCTGATGAATAGCTGTGCTCTTTGCTAAGCTTGTCACATTGATCACTGGCCAGCAATACAATTAATAAACTATTGCTGTCCACATAGCACATTAATAACTAGCCTGAACTAGAGGTGGCAAGGCTGGTAGATCCAGAGCATTTTAATCTTTCATACCCTGCCAACTTGGAAGATTAAAGGAAATTTCCAAGACAGTCTCCACATGCCAGCACTGGGTTCCATGACACCCCAGCCAGGGTTACAAACTCGAGACCTGATATTTCATTAATGCAACTCAGTTGGACATTTCAAGCTTCGTTTCCAAATGCTGCACTGCCTTGTGGTCAAAACATTATTTATTTCTTTCTCCTTCCTATTTATACTTCTGAAAGGTAGAATTGATTAAAGTTGTCAGTTCAACCAGAATTCATTAGAAAATAATGGGCATAAATTTAGGGCGCTCTCAAACATTGCTTAATAATTCCATAACATTTAGAATGGAAAAAAAATCAATCTAGGAAAGGTCCCATCTCTTTAATACAGAAAAGAATTAATTAAAGCTCAGTCAAGGGCAGCAAGTCTGGAGTTTTCCCCCAACATTTTAGAGTAATTTTAATTGCTGCTTTTAGAGTTTTGCTGACAAACAGGCTTCAAGAAGATTACGTTTTTTACTTATAGGATATATTATGATCTTTTAGTCAAGTCCACAGAGGATAGGGAGTTCATTTCACAGAAAAATATTTTCAAGAAACCCAGCAAGCTACTCTGTCACCCTTGGAAGCATCTGTGCTTCCATTTTGCATTAGGAGAGAATTCCAAGTGCATCTCAAGCCTTGGATGTATCCACATCAGGATCTCTGCTATTTTCTGTCCTCAGCTTTGCCCACCTTCAATTCACTTGAGGCTGATCATTCCTGGCAGCCACAAGGAAATTTGGCACAGTAGAGGTTCTCCACTAGGATCAAAAAATCACCCTTAAATTGCACCAGCTTTATTAAGCAGAAGCAACACAGGGGAGGTAAAACATTGTGAGAATAAAAAAATAATGTGATGTTCTCCCTTCTTTAAGAGATGTGAAAGGCAGGAGAACTGCTTGAAAGTACCTGACTAATCCTAATCACTAGTCAGCAGCCAAGAATAGGGAAATGGGATGAAGAAAGAATCCAAATCTCTAGCAGAGCCCACCATGAGGAAGGGCACTGATTCATGTGTTCCCACCACCACTAAAAATATTCACCTTCAAATCTTTTGCATTTTATTTCCAACTTTAGAGATTTTGTGATTCCTACACCTGGCACAGAACAGTTCTTTTCCACACAGTTCTAGAGAGAAACACAAGGATCTTCGTAGCTTGTGTGAATTGGACCTGCGTTGTCCTGCATCACAAATATTCTCTTATTGTTCCTCCATTTTTAAGTGATCTGCCTGAAATACCCACTCCAGCTTTCTCCCAAGTGTTTCCCAAGAGCACCAGGAGTGCTCAGCACAGCACCTCAGGCAGTGACAGGTCACCACTGAATTACAGTCCCACTGAAATACCTGCTCCTCTTTAGGTGGTCAAAGTACAGAAAGCTTCAGGATGGAGCTTCTTAGGCAGCCTGAAGCACTGCAGTCCTGCCCCAAGGTCGTCGCTGACAGCAGCCTGCTCAGCTGTGGAGAGAGATTTGCTATTGAATTATCTCCTTGTGAACCCAGCTCAGCTCATGGACCAGGAGTGGGTTATACCATGGGCAGTTTGCTAAGGATGTTCTCAGCCTCCCCAAACCCTTCAGTTTTCAACACCTTGCCTCACAGGGCCAAGAATGTAAGCTGTGCCATCAGGCTGTCTCGCCATGGTATTTTTTATTATGCTTTATTTTGCCTTTGGTTTCAAGGGCATGTTTAACACCCATAGGCAAACACAGTGGGATATCTTATTTGTCTATGTACATTACGTTATAATAAAAGTGACTTAGCAGAATCAATGTGGACTTTGGAAGCTTCTTTTCACTCTGTTTTAATAGAAAAGTTTAATAAGGGAATCTTGACTTCTAGTAATGAAATGAAAGTCTATTGAAAGTGGCATAATACACTGGCAGTGGATGGAATCACAGTTTGCACTTAATTACAAAGATGGCTTTCATAAAATTACCCATGCAAATTAGTTGTCTCTTT